>APFE031131348.1:1705-22213 GCA_000404065.3 Pinus taeda
GCCGGGAATTGATTTTGGTGATATTTTTTCTCCTGTTGCCAAGGTAACTTCTATTAGATTACTTTTATCTGTTGCTGCTGCTTTTGATTTTGAGGTAGAACAGATGGATGTGAAGACAACATTTCTTCACGGGGATCTGGAAGAGGAAATGTACATGAAGCAACTTGAAGGCTTTGTGGTGAAGGGTAAGAAAGAACTGGTATGCAAGTTCAAGAAGTCTCTGTATGGGTTAAACAATCACCAAGGATGTGGTATCAGAAATTTGATACATTTATACAAGGACTTGGCTTCACCAGAAGCAAAGCAGATCATTGTGTGTATTTTAAATTAAATGGTGACTGTGTTATTTATCTGGTCTTGTATGTGGATGATATGTTGTTGGTTGAAAATGACAAAGAAATTATCCAGGATTTGAAGACCCAATTGTCCTCCAAATTCGACATGAAAGATCTTGGTGCTGCAAACTATATTTTGGGCATGGAAATAAGAAGAGATTGGGCAAAGAGGAAGCTCTATTTAAACTAGAGGAAGTATGTCGAGACAATACTACAGAGGTTTAATATGCAGAATAGTAAACCGGTGAAGGTTCCTATTCCTGTAGGTGTGAGGTTATCTGCTGAACAGTGTCCCAAGGCACAAGAAGAGGAAAAGGACATGTCCCGTGTTCCATATGCAAGTGCATTCGGTAGCTTGATGTATGCAATGGTCTATACTAGGCCAGACATTGCACATGTAGTGGGAGTATTGAGCAGGTTTATGTCAAAACCAGGGAAGGAGCACTGGACAGCAGTGAAGCGGGTTTTCAGGTATTTGCGTGGCACTAGTGATTATGGTTTGTGCTACCAAGGAAGACCAGGATTGGACAGAGTGTTGGATATATGTGGCTTTGTTGATGCAGACTGGGCTGGAGATCTGGATCAGAGAAGATCTACAAGTGGGTATGTGTTTAACCTATTTGGAGGTGCAGTCAGTTGGATGAGTAAGAAACAATCTGCAGTGGCACTATCCACTACAGAGGCAGAATACATGGTAGCCACTCATGCAAGCAAGGAAGCAGTTTGGTTGCAGAGATTGTGTTCAAGTATGGGGTTAGTACAGGGAGCTATAAGGATAGACTGTGACAGCCAATGTGCAATTTTCTTGGCAAAGAACCCTGCTTATCATTCAAAGACAAAGCACATTGATGTTCAGTATCACTTTGTGAGGGATATGATAGAAGACAAAAAGGTGTTGCTGGTAAAGGTGGACACTTTGAAGAATACTGTCGATGCATTGACAAAATCTGTTAGCTCTGAGAAGTTCTCTTGGTGTAGAGAAACAATGGGTGCTTCAGGGCTGGAAAAATGACTAAGCTCTCCTGTGGCCCCCTGTGGAAAGAAAACAACAAGTGGGAGATTGTTGGGTTGTGTTATATTCTTTCCACATAGTTAACAGGGGGTTTGAGGGTACCCGTAACCCCACTTTATGGGGTTCGGGGCAGCGCCCCAGAAAATTTTGGTTTTGGACCCTATGTTAGGTTGGGCGGACCCACCTATGGTTTTGTGAATGATTTTCGCACATGTTTTTTGGACGCGATGGTTTTCGGTCCATGGTATTTGGTGCTTTGGCATGTATAAATATGTATTGTAACATTGAAAGGAACATAATGAAAAATCAAGCTGGTAGTCCTGGTTTGGGGATCCAGGGGAAATCTCTGTGCATATGTGTTTTTTATGTGTTATGCTCTCGCATTGTTTATTTTTCTGTGATTTAGAATTCGTATGCAGGTAATTTCTGTATAGGGTTAAAACCTACACATAGATTTCAAGTGGGTGAGAAAGTGTGGTTCCATATCGGTAAGGAAAAGATCAAGGGAGAAGGGAAGAATTTGCGACCAATTTGGAATAGTCCATTCAGCATCTTGAAGAAAATTAGAAACAATGCCTTCCATATCGATTTGTCGATATATATGCAAATGTACTCTGTAGTGAATGTGAAAAAATTAAAGTTGTATGAGCCACCATTGATTATGGACACTGAAGAAGTGGGCACAATTCCTACAGTTGATGACTTCGCACCAGAGTATCTCGATGAGTTACCTGAAGATATCATCCTTGACAGAAGAACCAGGACTTCATGATGGGGAGATGTGGAATACCTTCGAGTTGGTTTCAAGGCGATGCATCCTAGCAAGGCAAAATTGCTGGAAAAAGAAAGAGTGAGGGAACAATTCCCTCACTTGCTAATTGACTGATAAAGCTTTTTGCGGTCGAAAACCTCCTCAATGGGGAGGATTGATCTAGGAGGATCTCCAGACACTAGTGGCATGGAAAGGACTCAAAATTCAAAGTGGTGGAAACGTGATTAACTTGACATAAGATCAAAGTGCTCGTCTCCTCGATTCCAATGCTGTGAACAACACTCCAATCTGAGTCCAGATGAAGGAGATATATGTTGTCAAGTTTGGGTTGACCTTTTGCTAACTAAGTAGGATTAATGAAGGCATAATTTGGACTTTTCTCGGTGGAGAGAATCCGGCCAAATCGAGCTAGATTTTGGAAAAAAAAAATTCCTCATTAAAATGACTCCTTTGGTCCAAAACCGAATTTCCAAAAACGCACATTTTGTTTTAATATAACAAAAAAAAATAAAAAAGATGACGGGCCACCAACCCTGCCACCCCAACTCATGCCATATAACAATATAAATTACTTGGTGGAGGGGCAGGCAATGACCCCCGGCCCCTCCCACAGGTTCCTCATCCATCCCATAGAATGTAGTAAACAAAACAGGGTGGGCAGCCATGACCCCTCCATCCCACACTACAACATGTTCAAATATAGTGGGTGGTGGGCTGACCCTTGGAGCACAGACCTACCCATGCCCAAACACATACCAAAACCATTAACGAAGAGATGCAGGCCAATGAAAAGGAGGCAGGTATGGTGAGAAAGCCGCCCAAGGTGGGCCCAACCCAACCAGTAAATTAATTTTAAAAAAATGTTTGTAATGTGTAAAAAAAGGAGGAGGCAGGGTTTGACCACTCAACCTCCTCCATATTAACCAGACCCCTAATCAACCCACCCAACTACCAACTTGGGAAAATCCTCCACCAATATTTTATTTAAACACAGTTTGTCAGTGTGCCAAGGCAGAGGAGGCAGTGCACGCAGTTCGAGGCAAAATTTTGCAGGAGGGCCGAATTTCCACTTTGTCAAATTTTGACAAATTTTATATGGTTCAACATTTCTCTATGCCACAAACACAATGGCACTGTCTATTTCTCCATCAGAGTTCTGCATTTTTTTGCAATTTTTTAGTATGGAGGTATAAAACTCCTTTATTGTCGAGCAGGTCCCAGAGATGTAGTCCAAGTCGGACAAACTCTGTTATCAAGTCTTGTTGTCTTCTTTCATGCTTTATGTGTATCTCCTCTTCTCTCATGTGCACATTAAATTTCAATGTTAAGCTACAATTTATGCATGTGGTTCTTTGATACATCTATAAGCAAACGATTTTGGACCAGTCATAAAACCATGCTTATAAACAACATATAACCAAAAAAATTATAGTGATAGAACAACCATCAAAGCCACATAATAACAAGTACAAATACTCATGAAATACAAGAGGAAAATAACTCTTATTAACATATGCAAATCCAACCAATTCAGGGACTTCCACATACCACCCGACCATAAATTAGGCTGAACCAAATATATTTTTTAGCTAATCATCCCTATGCCATATTGTAAACATGAATTTCAGACTCACAACAAAATAAAAAGGTCTTTACCACTATCCTTCCAAATCCAGTCAATGGAATCCTAGACCTAAAACCCTCACCTAGACAACTAGGCTTTACCACAATCTTGCCATTACCGGTTAAGGGATTCCTAGGCCCAAACAAAACTTTACACTACCAAGATTTACCCCAATCCTGACAAAACCAATCAAGGGATAACAAGGCCCTAAACAAGCTTAGATACCTCCATATTTATTCACCAATACCTTGAGGAATTTTCTTGTCTCCACCCTCAGGATTTATCACATTCCTTCCATTACCGGTCAAGGGATTCATAGGCCCTTGGGAATTTTCTTGAGGCCACGTCACCCAATTCCAAAACCATTCGAAAATCCAAAGCTCAACAAAATGAAAGAACCACATCACAACATGGCTATATGGAAATGGAAAGGAAAAGATGAAATCACTATCACGCCTAGAAAATATCATGTCAATGACAACAAGAGAAGCAAATACACACATGCGTTTACCATGCATGCCAAAACTAGGAAGGAAATCATATATGCAACTTGATACCTGCAAAGTAATCCCGTTGTAGCTACTTGATCCAACTCTTCCTTGCGTGATCTTTTCTTCCTTTGTTTTTTTGTCCTTCCTTTGCCTTCCTTTTCTCCAATGCTAGAATGCTCCAATAATTCTCTAACAGTGGAAGAGTATGAGAGAAGAGAGAGAGAGCTCCAAAAATAGACTGACAAAAGTTGTGAATTGATCCTCAAAATCCTTTTTATCAATGAGGCTTCTATTTTATTTAATTTTCACTAATTTTCCTTCAATCTCCTCCTCACATGCAACTTATCACCTTTCACCTTCCTTTTCTCCTATTTTCCTATATTTTCATAATTAAAATTCCAATTAATGCCTCTTTTCCTTTTTAAGGGGATGCATCCTAGCAAGGAAAATGACTGGAAAAAGAAAGAGTGAAGGAACAATTCCCTGACTTGCTAATTGACTGATAAAGCTTTTGGCGGTCCAAAAGCCCCTCGATGGGGAGGATTGATCTAGGAGGATATCCAGACACTAGTGGCATGGAAAAGACTCAAAATTCAAAGTGGTGGAAAGGTGATTAACTTGAAATCAGATTGAAGTGTTCGTCTCCTTGATTCCAACGGTGTGAAAGACACTCCAATCCGAGTCCGGATGAAGGAGATAGAAGCAGTCAAGTTTGGGTTGACCTTTTGCTGACTAGGCAAGATTAATGAGGGCACAATTTGGACTTTTCCCAAATCACGGAATCCGGCCAGATCCGACTAGATTCTGGGAAAAGATTATGCCTTGTTAAAATGACTCCTTCGGTCCAAAACCGAATTTCCAAAAACACACACACTGTTTTAATATAAAAAAAAAAGAGTAAAAAGAGGTGGTTGGCCACCAACCCTTCCACCCCAACTGATGCCATATAACAATATAAATTAATTGGTGGAGGGGTGAGCCACATCCCCTGACCCCTCCCACCATTCCCTCAACCATCACACAGAATGCAGTAAACAAAATAGGGTGGGTGGCCATGACCCCGCCACCCCACACCACAACATGTTCAAATATAGTGGGTGGTGGGCCGACCCTTGGGGCACGGAGCCAACCATGCCCAAACGCATACCGTAGCCATTAACGGAGTGATGCGAGCTATTGAAAAGGAGGCAGGTACAGTGCGCTGGCTACCCGAGGTGGGCCTGACCTACCAATAAATTAATTAAAAAAAATTGTTTGTAATGTGTAAGAAAAGGAGGCGGGGTTTTACCACCCGACCTCCTCCATATTAATCAGACCCCTAACCAACTCAGCCAACCGCCAACTTGGGAAAATCCACCACCAATATTTTATTTAAACATAGTTTGTCAGTGTGCTCAAGCATACGAGGCAGTGCATGCAGTTTGAGGTAAAATTTTGCAGGAGGGCCAAATTTCCACTTTGTCAATTTTGACAAATTTTATATGGTTTCAACATTTCTCGATGCCACAAACGCATTGGCACTATTTATTTCTCCATCAAAGTTCTGCATTTCTTGGCCATTTTTCAGTATGGAGGTATAAAACTTTTTTTTTCAAGCAGGGCCCGGAGATGTAGTCTAAGTCTAACAAACTCCATTATCAAGTCTTGTTGTCTTATTTCATGCTTTATGTGTTTCTCCTATTCTCTTGTGTGCACATTAAATTTCTATTTTAAGCTACAATTTATGCATGTAGTTCTTTGATACATTTATAAGAAAAATATTTTGAACCAGTCATAATACCATGCTTATAAACAACATATAAACAAAAAAATAACAGTGATTGAACAACCATCAAAGCCACATAATAACAAGTACAAACACTCATGAAATACAAGAGGAAAATAAATCTTATTAACATATGCAAATCCAACCAATTCAGGGACTTCCACATACCACTCGACCATAGATTAGGCTGAACCAAATATATTTTTTAGCTAATCATCCCTATGCCATATTCCAAACATGAATGTCGGACTCACAACAAAACAAATAGGGCTTCCTCATGCTTTATCACAATCCTTCCAAATCCATTGAATGGAATCCTAGACCTGAAACCCTCACCTAGACAACTAGGCTTTACCACAATCCTGCCATTACCGATTAAGGGATTCCTAGGCCCAAACAAAAATTTACACTACTAGGATTTACCCCAATCTTGACAAAACCAATCAAGGGATCACAAGGCCCTGAACAAGATTAGATACCTTCATATTTATTCACCAATACCTTGAGGAATTTTCTTGTCTCCATCCTCAAGATTTATCACATTCCTTCCATTACCGGTCAAGGGATTCGCAGGCCCTTGGGAATTTTCTTGAGGTCACTTCACCCAGTTCCAAAACCATTCGAAAATCGAAAGCTCAACCAAATGAAAGAACCCCATCACACCATGGCTATATGGAAATGACAAGGGAAAGATGAAATCATTGTCACGCCTATAAAATATCATGTCAATGACAACAAAAGAACCAAATAGACACATGCATATACCATGCATGCCAAAACTAGAAAGGAAATCATATATGCAACTTGATACCTGCAAAGTAATCCCATTGTAGCCGCTTGATCCAACTCTTCCTTGCTTGATCTTTTCTTCCTTTGTTTTTTTGTCCTTCCTTTGCCTTCCTTTTCTCCAATGCTATAATGCTCTAATAATTCTCTAGGTGTGCAAGAGTATGAGAGAACAGAGGGAGAGCTCCAAAAATAGACTGACAAAAGTTGTGAATTGATCCTCAAAAGCCTTTTTATCAATGAGGCTTCTATTTTATTTAATTTCCACTAATTTTCCTTCAATCTCCTCCTCACATGAAACTTATCACCTTTCACCTTCCTTTTCTCCTATTTTGCTTTATTTTCATAATTAAAATTCCAATTAATGCCTCTTTTCCTTTTCAATGCCTTCATCATTTCCTTTTTCCAATTTCCTTAACCATAATAAACCAAATGAACACCCACTAGGATATTTTTCTCAACATTCAACTTGGAATACATGTCGCATGACCGTGCTCTTATTTTCCCTTTATTAACTACATTACATAGATTTTTAATTTGAGTTGTTACAGAAACCTCCCCTTAGGGAAACACCGTCCTCAGTGTTCAATGAAACTTATAAATGAACAAACACATGCTGCCTATAGGGCTTTATAACACAACTAAATGAAACATTTACATCATATCCATTGCTAAGACATAACCAACATATCATGAACACCATACCACTTATTCGATCTTTATAACACAAACCAATGCGGTATTTATAACATATACATATATAGACATAACCAAAACATATATCAATTCACATTCGCTCAACTAGTAAATAGATAAGGATACATAATCTGCATCTAATCATCCATCTTGCATGTAGCTTCATCAGGACCAAAGTTCCTCTACTGCACTTTAGCTTGCGCAGTTTCCTGATTTTAGAGTATGAGCTATTTCCGTTGCAAAATGCATTGAGGTTCAAGTTGGAATTCTCCTTCTGGATGCACCTGCAATATGGACCAATCTTCACATGCTTAACATCCTTTACACATATTTTAAGAAATTAAACATGGAAAACATCATGGACTTTCACTATCGAAGGAAATACAAGTTTAAAGCCACTGGTCCAATCCTCTCAAGGATCTCGAAAGGCCCACAATACTGAGGTGCCAGCTTTGCACATGACCTAATCCTAAAGGTTATATTCTTGGGCTTGATGCACAAGTACATTGTTCCCCAAACTAAAACTCTTCAAAGAACCTATATTGATCTGAATAGGTATTTTTCCTATCCTATGCTACATTTAATTCTTCTTGATTACCGTCATTTCCTGTTCCATCTCTACCAACATGTTTGGTCCAATCAGGACCATGTTCACTGGATCACTCCAATTGATAGGAGTATTAAAATTGTGCTCGTAAAGTGCCTTAAATAGACCCACCCTTAGTGAATCAGGATATCCATTTTTGTAAGAAAACTAAACCAGTGGAATATACTCTTCCCACTTTTATTGTTGATGCATAACATATAGTCTCAACATGTCCTCCAAAATAATGTTGACCCTCTCTGTCTATCCATCTGTCTATGGATGATAAGTAGTGTTGAAGGCCAACTCTGTACCCAAGCCTACAAATAGATATTTCCAGAACCTTGAAGCGAACATAACATCTCTATCTAACACAATATTCCCAGGAATACCATGCAATCTCACTATATCTCTAATGAAGACCCGTGCTACCTCAGTAGTTGAATAAGTAGACTTAACCACTATGAAGTGAGCTACCTTGGTTAGCCTGTCAACCACAACCATGATAGAATCATTTTGTTTATATGTCCTTGGAAAATATGTGATGAAATCCATGGAAATGAACTCCCATTTCCATTTTGAAATCAAAATCGGCTGCAATAATCCACCTAGATTCTTACATTATTCCTTTACTATTGACAATCTAAACATCTAGCTAGAAAAGTTGCCAATTCCTTCTTTAGGTTCATCCAATGGTAGAACTTCTTAACCATCGTGAGTGTTTTGATATCTCAGGTGACATGAATATGGGTAAAAATGAAATTCCCTCAAGATAATCTTATTGAGCTCATTATTGTCTGATACATAGATCTTGTCCCTAAATCTAACTAAACCATATGTCGTGAGATAATAATCCACATCCTATTTACCTGTACCATACTATTATAAACTACGCTTAAGCTCCATGTACCTACCATCATGATTCTTTTCTTGTAAGATATGATCCTGTAAATTTGTCCCATATGAGCTCATAGCTGTTATGTGATTCACTTGTACTCTTTTGCTAAGATCATCTTCAACCCTATTCTCTTTTCCCTTAGTGTACTTGATATTGAATTCAAACTCATTGATTGTAGCAAACCATCTATCTTTCATGATGCTTAGATTCGATTGATAAAACAAGTACCACAACCCACTATGATCTCTCATCAGAATGATCCTCATGCCAAGAAGATAGTGCCTCCACATATTTAATTCATGAATGATTTCTACCAACTTAAGATCATGTGTCACACAGTTCTACTCGTTCTCAATCAGTTTCCTTGACTTGTAGCATACCACATGTCCCTCCTGCATCAGGAATACACCAAGTCTTCTCTTGCAAGCATCTGTACATAAGAAAAACCCTTTATCTGGATCTGCAATCTTAAGAACTCAAACATTTGTAAGCAACTGCTTCAACTACTCAAAAATATTTGCTCATTTCTCTATGCACTCAAATTTATTTCCTTCCCTCTATAATTATGTAATAGAATAGGAAATCCATGAAAAAAACTTGATGAACTTCTGCAGTAACCTACTAACCCCATAATGATCTAACCTCATCGAAATTCCTAGGAGCTTCTCATTCCATGACAGCTCTGATCTTTTTTGGATCCAATACTATGCCTTCCTTGGAAAAAACATGTCCCAAGTAATGAACTTATGTCTGAATGAAACTAAAGTTACTAATATTGACATACAACTGATGCTCTCTTAGAAATCTCAACATTGTTTCTAAGTTTTCGGCATGATCTTCCTCATTCTTAGAATATATCAATATATAGCCAATGTATACAATAACAAACTTGTCCAAATAACGATGCAACACACTATTCATCAAACACCTGAAAATAACTGGAGCGTTAGTCAAATCGAAAGGAACTACAACAAACTCATGATTCCCATACTTGCTCTGAAAAGTAGTCTTGTAGATGTCCTCTTCTTTGATGTGTACCTGATGATATCTTGATCTCAAGTCAATCTTCAAGAACATTGTTTCTCCCTTCAACTGTTCAAAGAAGTTGTTGATCCTTGGAAAATGATACATGTTCTTGATCATCACCTTGTTAAACTACTTGTAATCAATACAAACCCTGAGCGTAACATCTTTATTCTTTATAAACAACACTAGTGCATGTCAAGGCAATACAAATGGCTTTATGTATACCTCATCAAGAATTTCCTTCAACTGCAACTTTAATTCCACTAACTATGTTGTGCGCATCTTGTACAATGCCTTCGATGTTGGTGCTGCCCCTAGTACCAATTCAATAATAAAACTCCACTTCTCTATGAGGCGGAAACTCTGAAATCTCTACTGGAAACATGCCCTGAAACTATTGCAAGACCGGGTAGCTCTTCAATACTTCTGCATCCTCAACATCCTTACCTTTATCACTAGAGATATGAAAAGCAAATAACACACACACTTTCCAATGGCTACGCTTCACTTGCATATTTGTAACCATTTTGACTAATGTTTCCTTCTTCTTACCCTACAAGATTCTTTATTCTCCATTCTCATTCAAACAATCAATGACCTTTTCATAACAATCCACCTTAGTCCTATGAATGTACAACGAATCCATACCTAGAAGCATATTGAATGATCCCAATGCAAGTACATTTAGATTCACTGATGTAGGCATACCATTCAACTCAAATGCACAATCTCTTACCCAATGATGAACTCTCTTCTTAGTAGTTGTAGCCAACTGCACTAACCAAGACTCTACATGCACTTCTTTTCTCAAACCACACTTATCCACTAGGTCAGTATTAACATAACTATAATTAAATCCAGGGTCAAACAAAATAGAAACAAATTCATCACAAATCTTATGGTCCATGTTGATAACAGATGGCTAGTGATCCACCTGCCTCTTATCCAATGTTACATAGATTCGAGATATACTCTGCCCAACATACCCAGTAGTATGTGCCTCTTGTGCACTATAGATTTGAGGCCTACCATCTTGATACAGTGAAAATAATTCTTGAGATGCTCCTTTCCACATATCCAACACTATAACTATCCCTACGACTTCCTCGACTATGTTTCTCTCCAGGCTACGACCCATGTCCCTTCTCAACTGTATTAAACTTCTTGTAAGGAACAACATTCTCTTTATCACCTACATCCTAAGGTATTGTTCACTTTGGTGTCGATTTACCTTTAGTATTGTCATTCCATTTCCAACCTTTCTTAGATTTGGTCTTACACTTTGATTTCTCATAATAGTGCTTCAATTTCCCAATGGCTTCTTCCAGTGACCCAGGCTCATCATACTCAATCTGATCCTGAAATTCTAATGTTAGTCCATTGAAAAATCTCTAAACTTTGTCTTTCTCATCCTTAAGGTATGTTACATACCTCAATAACCCGAGGAACTTAGTCGTGTACTCTTCATCTTCATTGATCCCATCTTTAGCTCATAGAACTCAGTTTTATTGTCATAGTACATCTCTGACAAGTACTTCTTTCGAAAATCCTTTTGAACTCATGCCAAATCAAATCCTTTGTCTTGATGTCTCTAACCCACTTCACATCTTTCCACTAGATGTTCACTTTCTATTTGATGCTAAAAATAATTATCCTTGCCTTCATGTTCTCCATGAAATCATGCAACTCGAATAACTTCTTCATTCCAAGCAATCATGGCTATGCATCTTTTAGTTTCTTCAAATCTCAATAAAATGTATGTGTGTTGGATTTCTTTAACTCATCCGTAAAATATCCACTTTCACTCCTCCTGTAAGGATGATAACGATGATAACCATGATACCTGCCTGAACCAGAACTAGTGTATAACACATGTCCATTGCCTTTCCTATCAGGTGCATCCAATTACCTAGCATCTCTAACCATGTCATCTGTAGCTGACCTATGCCTACCATGAGATATGCTAACATCTACTCAATTAGTCTTGTCCTCATGTCCATGACTTATCCTAAGCAACAAGTTTGACTAACTCTAAAGGATAACTTCATTGACCTCTTCTTGTTTCTCATGTGCCCTGACAAGTCTCTCTTGTGATTGAATGATTCTATCATTATCTGCTTTGAAGCTTCTTATTTTTGCCTTCAAAATTATCAAAGTGTCTATTATGTCAAGAGAGTACTCATCTCTTGGCTGCTCATATGATCTGTAGAGAGAGTCTCATGAACTGTAATCCACCAGTTTTGTAGTCATATTTGATCTTCTACTTCCTACAAACATATCATGTAAGATAAAACAAACATAAATGTAACCCACATACCTCAATATAGTTCAGGGGAGGACATCTTTTCTACAAGATAAACTAGATTAGCACAATACATGTATAATCATAATGATAACAATATATCGACATCATGCATGACAATACCAACTGTATACCATGACCTTATTCATGAAAACCATAACCATAACAATGCATGCATAATGAACATATAGACAGTAACATGTATAACAAGCACAAATACAACTGACATTCATTCATGACAAATACATTCTGGTCATCGAGTCCTAGTGTTGAATCTAGGAGCTCTGATATCACCGTATAACCACCCTTGTTCCACACTTATCAAAGTTCACCAGTCCATTGGGGTAAATATGTGATGGACAATTAATATGATATGACTCAACCTCCTAGATGTAGTTAAGGAAGTGGAATCAACAAAATGAAACTTTACTAACGCTCCTTAGGAGCTACAAGATCCCCAAGAGCTAAACAAACACTCTAGGTGCCAAAACCCTGAGCTAAATTGTTTTTTCACTAACCTATACTCCTAATCATTTTCATAATAGGACAAGCTAGTGACATAAACATCCAGTCGCATGGATAACCCTACCTCCCAGTGACTGCAGCGTAAATTACTCATTTATGTGCATGTGACCTCGCGATTTGAGCCACTTTTTTAGGTCTATGATCCAAACCTTTGTTCAGAACTTAATAGAAATTTTAAGAATTATCAATGACACAAGGAAAAATCCATTAATGGAAAACTTAGACAAGAACTTGACCTCACAATGCTTGACCATGACAGACAGTTTGTCAAAAACATTGTGAACATGTAATCTATAGGTTAGTAATGCATATTTGAACATGGGGGTCTCATACTTATTTGAAAATCATCAAGAAGGTCTGATGCCCTCTCACAATATCTACAATAACATCTATTAGATCATGCATTTGTTAACCATTCATTTACTAATTAAAACATGATGTGAGCCATAATTAAAGTCTATCATAAAATCGTGCTTATAAGCAACATATAACCATAATAATAATAGTGATAGAACAAACATCAAAGCCATAAAATAACAAGTATAAATACTAATGAAATACACGAGGAAAAGAGATCTTATGAACATATGAAAATCCAACCAAGTCAGGGACTTCCACGTACCACCTAACCATAAATTGTGATGAACCAAATATTTCTTTCAACCAATCACCCCCGTGCCATATTTCAAGCATAAATGTGGGACTCACAATAAAACAACCAAGGTTTCCTTAGAATTTACTACAATCTTGGCGAAACCAGTCAAGGGACTACTAGGCCCAAAACCCTCACCTATACAACCAAGATTTACTACAATCCCACCATTACCAGTCAAGGAATTCCTAGGCCCAAACATAAACATATAGTACTAGGATTTACAGTAATCCCACCAAAACAGGTCAAGGGACCACTAGGCCCTAATTAAGCTTGGATGCCTCCAGATTTCCTCACCAATACCTTAAGGAACTTACATGTATCCAACCTCAAGATTGACCACAATCCCACCATTACTGGTCAAGGGATTCCTAGCCCCTTGGGAATTTTCCTAAGACCACCCCATTTGGTTCTAAAAACATCCAGAAATCCAAAGCTTAACCAAATGAAAGAACCCCATCACACCATGACTATCTGGAAATGGAAAGGAAAAGCTAAAACCTTTGTCATGCCTGGAAAATATCATTCCAATGACATTAAGAGAACCAAATACACACATTAATGTACCATGCATGTCAAAACTAGCAAGGAAATCATGCATGCAACTCGATACCTGCAAAGTAGTCTTGTTGTAGCTGTTTGATCCAACTCTTCCTTGTTTTATCTTTTCTTCCTATTCTCTCTTGTCCTTCCTTTTCTCCAATGCTAGAATTCTCCAAGAATTATCGAAGTTTGCAAGAGTATGAGATAATAGAGAGAATAGAGAGAGAGCTCAAAAATTGAACTAACAAAATATGTGAATTGATCCTCGAAGCCTTTTTATCAATGAGGCCTATATTTTATTCAATTTCCACTAATTGTATTTCAATTTACTCCTCACATACAACCTATTACCTTTCACCTTCCTTTTCTCCTATTTTCCTTTATTTTCATAATTAAAATAACAATTAATGTCTCTTTTCCTTTTTAATGCCTTTGTTGTTGCCTTTTGCCAATTTCCTTAGCCATAGTAAACCAAATGAACACCCACTAGGATTTTTTTCCCAACATTCAAAGTCAAATACATGTCCCGTGACCTTGGCCTTATTTTTCTTTTATTAACTTCATTACATGGATTTTTAACTAGGGTTGTTACATTTAAGATGGAGTTTGCAGTTAAATGGCTATAATTTTCATGTCACAAACAACATTAGAAAATAAATTTTCCTTGCATATATGTTAGCCAAAGAATCCAAAGAATTCATTTGCAAGGCAAGTGAAATAGTCATAAAGATGATGGACATAATTAGTTTCTTATCCAACTATAGTTGCCAACAATTTCCTCTAACAATAGAAGGGTTTTATTGGACCCTAGTTTGTAACAAGTGTAAAGTTGATATTTTTTAATTGTCTAGTTCTCGTATAGATATCTTGTCAAATTGTCTATATTAGAAAAATGGGTGTATAGTCATAGCCATACTTTCAATTTGAGGTATTTTCATGAATCCCCAAAAATGTATCAAGGGGCACTCAAATATGAACCCTATATACCTTAGAGATATATTGTCACTTATGATCCTTGGCTTAGTTTGAGGGATAATTGTTAAGTTATGCAATATGTACGATATGTACAAGATTTGTCAATAATATTTGTGTGTGGCTCAAAATCCCAAAATATGTGGTTATGTTGGTTTAAACTATTCGTGTATACACATTTCCCCAGAGATGAATAATTTTATAGACTTTATATTGGTAACGATTTCATATTCTACCTTCAAGATGATATTGCAAAAGAAACTAAATTTGAATCAATGTTTTATTTTGGCCTATTAATTTGTGATTGTGAACTTGGAAAATTGAAAAAACTATGGTGTAAGAGTGTTATGTTACTCACATTGTTTGAAAAATACAAAGATACATGCCCTTTTATTTCTATGAGGCAACATGCTCTTTTGTTGTGCCTTCGAAACCTGTATACAAAAACAACTTATTTATTTCAACATCCTAATCATAATTATTTATATAGTGTTTTTATCCTTGGCTCACCACATCAAATATGAAAAAAATAACTAGAAAGAAGACTTGTGTGAGAATTACATGAAGAGATTGAACAATTAAATGTGATATTTATTTGATTCACCACTTCCTTAACCAAGACTTCAAACATTAATAATTGACCTATGTCCATCACCAACACTTACTTGGATAGAAAATTAGCTTAAGCATTGAGTTCTTGAAGGATGTGGGTCAAATACATCCATTGAAAACATTGAATGGGCTCATGGATGTCCTGAGCCACCACCTAAAGATATATATTCTCAACATCAAATATGTTGAAGAATATTTTTTCACTAGTTGTTTATCATCCATGAATTGTATCTTTGTTAGATGTTTTTGGAATGCAAAAAATGTAGTGTGCACAAGGATATGAATTCAACATGGTTATTTGATACCCTTCCTAGGAAATATCTAACAAAGAAGTGATGATTTTGATAGAGGAAGAGTATAACTCCAATATTTCATTTGGGAGAGTTCCCTTTATGAGGCACCATCAAAATATCCCCATGGAATTCCTTTATCGATCTGAGGCTAAATAGGAATGAGAGACCAATTGAATTTGGGATCAATTTGTATTCTTTGCATAATTTCATGACTATACCCACAAAGATCTCTATTAAAATTTCCTTTCATTGAAAAATATTTGCATTCATTTCTCATCAAATAGTATTGACTAGAATACATGGAAGTGTTGCAAATTGCCTGTTTGATTTGTTCTCAATCCACAACTTGAAGTTTTCTTCTATTTTTGGCTTGTTTAGAGGAAAGAATGATTGAGGTTGTGGAATTTATATAGACATGTGTAGTATCATTGAAAATAATAAAAATAAATGCAATATTTTCATAATGGGAAAGTGATAGGGCCAACCCATCCATGTTCTACGCCAACATCCCAAGTTAAGTGTTTATTTTTCAAGGTTATCCATATGGTGATTTTTCATTTTAGTGGACTATGAATTTTCCACAGAGGTGACCACCACAATTTTTTTTTCCATTAAAAGAAAACATAATGAAAGATTCATATCAAATATTAGTATTAAATTCCCCATTATGTGGGTTCTTTGATCATCTTAAATCATCTTCTATGTCCTCCTTGAGATGCATAAAATTTTGCAACAAAAGGGATATATAAGAGTCCCTTTTTGTTGGTAGTTGATAAGTGATGCCTATTTTTTATGGAAATATGACCTTCATGATCACAGGGCTATGAAGACTATGCCTTTATATCTACCATAAGGAAACATGTATTATTAAAAAATTAAATGATTTCATTTGATATACAATAATTTTCTCATGCCCCCAACCATGGGTGAGAGAAAATTATAATTTTATCTTCATTCCCAATGAGCCAAACTGTCCAATTCCTTATGAGGAGAAAAGCACTTAAAAAATCCCTCCATACAATGGATACTTTTGATGATTTATTTGGTATATGAACCATTCCTCGCAATAAGTGAAAGGGATATATTTTTCTTTTAGAGTCTATCCCCATAGTGAAGAATTGTGGATCAATTGACAAAAGTTATGGGAATCCAAGGCCTTACTGAAACAGTTAATGTCTTGAGCTTCCATCCACATAAATTTTTTGGCATAACACTTGAAGCCCATTTAACCTACGATATAACACTCTATTTCCTACCTCCCAACCAAAGGAATTGATAAAAATCTTTCCAAATTTTTGTGAGGCTTATTTTAAGGATGGAGGCAATTGAACAATAGTATACTAGAATAATTTCAAGAATAGATTTTATGAGAATAATTATTCCTCCCCAGGAGGGGAGTCGACTTTCCCAAAAAATCATCATTGCTTCCACCTTCTTGTAGAGTCAAATCCAATCAGAAAATTTATAACCCAATGACTTGATAATAAGCCTAATTATTTAAAATCAAATTCCAAAGAGGAATGGGAAGAAGATAAGAGAGTGGATACCTAAGCACTATTCAGAGCTAGACTATCATGATAAATAAGTTGTGATTTGTCTATGTTAATAATCATGTCAGTTTATAAGTAGAAACAATCAATAGAGATTTTTAAGGTGGAATGAAAATTCATGTTTGCAGGGGAAAGTAATATGATATCATAAAAAAAGAGGAGATATGAAATGAAAGCACTTGTTGCAACATCAATACCTTGAATGGATCCATTGAAAATATCATCAAATATAAGGTTTCTCAAGACTTCGGCTACTAAAATAAAAATAAATTGGAATAGTGGGCTCTTAAGACGAAGGCTCTTCCATTTTTGAAGCTAGAAAAGTTTTTTTTTTTAATTTTTCACCCTCCTTTTACTAATTCTTGATTCCTATATTCTAAAAAAGAGGGAGAAAAACTAGAGATAATTTATGGGATCTCCTAGATGGGACATCCTTCTGGTTCTTTGATAACATATTTAAAATGATCGATTCCATGAACTACAATGTCCTCAAAAGAGAGAGCCAATGATACATTCTTTCTCTTGATCTCTAATATGTATTTTTTATTACATTTGTATCACGTAAAATAATTTAGTGTTGTTGTCTCCATCCCTTTGTCAATTTTCCTTTCTTTTCAACCTCTATTCACATTCTTGTCCCTCTCTAATTCTAGAGTGCATAGTTGGGATAGACACTTAGAAACGAAATTAACGAAGGGAGATTCTTCATTATATGCTTGAACGGCATGGTATTCTTACTTAAGATGGGAATGTTGGATGTCACCTTGCTTTTGGGCCTAATGTTTTGCATAGATCTTGAGGCACAAGATATTATCTACAAATTGGACCATATCTGAGTCAATATTTGAAAGGGATATGTGGAGCCAATGTGCTTCCACCAATTTTTAGAAGCCTATCTCAGAGAAGCATGAGTGATTATAATGGAAGTAAAAGGGGGGCTACGACTTGCTAGTATCCAATTGTAAAACAATGGGGAGATGGTTGAATCTTCCTCCCAAATAAATATATGATTGAATGAAGGTATTAGAAGTGCATAATGAACAATGGAGAGAAAGTGATCCAATCATTTTCCAAATTCATTGTCATTTTATCATTGGTTGCACCATGAAGGAATGATATTGATGGGATTAATATCAACCAACTCAAGACAAGAAAACAACATTGAAGAATTCCCTAAGGGGTTCATCTTGACACATTTCCCCTAAACTTCTTGTGCAGATGATGTGAGTTTTAAATTCCCCCTAGGATAAGATTGGTCTTAAAGAGGAGACAACCAAATACCAAATCATCCCAGAAAGTGACTTTTTCCTTTAAAGGGTCATAGATGTTTAAGATCCTGAACTATAATCCAAATTTATTAGCTTCCATAGAAACCAATATAAAATAATGATATGGAGTAGAATTGTTAACTTGAAAGAAGAGGATTCACCTAGTAATGAGGCCTCATAATAAACCAAATGAGAGTATGACTACAAAGGCCCAATTTGGGAGCCATGACTCAATATAAAAAATGTTCCCACTATCACTTATCATATTTTCCTAAATCAAAAAGATTTTTTAGCATGACTCTTTTATTAGTAATTTGAGGGCTCACAACTTTGGGGCACCCATAACCCTTAAGAATTAAAGTAGAGAAACTTCATGGCTTGGATGAGTGGACATTTTTCCCTACTCTAAGGGCCCTAGAGATGATGTCTTGTTTTCAAAAATTGATATCATCTACAACCTTTTTTTGTTCTTTAAAAAGGTTGGACTCATGATCAATGGGGTTGGGGATGACTTTTCTTTGTGCCTAACCTCCAAAGGATGCCAATTCCTATTTTGAACAACCTCGGGAAGGTGCATCATAAGGCTTCTAAGTAGGGATAGATTTACATTAAGGGACTCATAGATATGACAAAGGGGAGAGGGAGTGGCAATGAAAAAATTTCACAGGAGGATCAATATGCTCTTGATCAGTGAGGGAAGGTAAAGAGGACATTGAGGACCGTTGTGTTGGAATTATAATTACATTGAGAAGGCATTTGAATCAGTGTAATGGCCAATTTAACCAATATAAACAATTCATCATCTAAAAAATAACATTGCATCAATAAGAACATTAATCACATCAACATATGAGAATACTAGATATACGTGGAAACCATTGTAGGAGAAAACCACAAATCCTTGTATCTTCTTTATTCTTTGATTATATCAATTTGTAGGCACCAACTTGCTGGATGCACCAACCCCCAAAATAAAAATTTGCAAGCATCATCCTCTGCCATAGGCTCCAACCTAATGATGCACCAATTTATGTTTTAGGCTACAACCTGATGAGGTAGGTACCTTTTTTGTAGGTTTAAACCTAACAAGGTACCAAACTCTACTGTAGGATCCAACTTGATGAGGCACAAACCTCTTTTACAAAATTATAGTGGACCACATTTCACAATATTTCAAACTAGGTCCACAAGCTCAAAACACAATAAATTCCCTTACAAATTTGATCATTAATAATATCTTCATCTATCATTCTGATCACCAAGGCTAAACCTTTTCATAAGCCCCTAAACATTTCAACAACACCTTTCCCTCAAAAAAATTTCTTCGTGACTTTTTATTTCCCCATCTGAGATCACAAAAACAATTATTGTCATTTACTCCTTTTCAAAAATCAATTTGGGCCTCAAAATGACCCATAAAACATTAGAAAAATTAATAGTTAAAAAAAATGACCCTAACGGGCAACATAATGTACCTTTATTATTTGTGGTCAATAGAATGCACTTTTCTAGTGCAAAGTTGATAGATTGCACCCTTCCAGCACATGTCTAATCTACCAAAAAAAATCAAACTTTGCAAGTCCGACTGAAATCAATCCTTTGACGACTCGCAAAACAAACCAAGCCAACAACATCTTAGCTACATAGAGTTCCTCACCATATCATGTATACACCTTGTTGCGGAGGTAAATCCCCTCTACGGATAGAGGCGATCCCACTAGCCCCACAGGGGTCTAGCAACAATCATACACGCTGCATGCAAGTTCCTAATTGCACAATTTAAAAGTCGATTAGAAAGACCAA
>APFE031131348.1:30791-64842 GCA_000404065.3 Pinus taeda
TTAAGGCTTGACGCTGCAAATCTCCTCCAACTGGGTCAGCAGTCCAACATGTCTTGCAAAGTCACTTCCTCTCTCAACAATCCGGCAGCATAACCTCTCTTTCAGCTCTCACCATCATTAGCACTCTCTCCAAAACTCTCTAGCTCATACTATCGCTAGCCTGTTCAATGTGGGGAGCCAGGTATTTGTAGATGGAGGAGAAGAGGTATGCATTGTATGTGGACACCTTCTGAGATTTTGGTATTGTCCCAAAATAACCATTGAGCTGGGTTGTCTTGGATAGAAAAGACGACACCCGACTGCTTTTATGGGATTTTTCCTCAGAGAACTAGGTGAGTTATCGAGGAAAAAACATTCCAGTGCGCGCTGGCCAAAAATCATGCCCAAATTGTGTGGCGCGGGCCATGCTCTATGAAAGAGCGTCTATGGGCGTGCCCTCTTTGTAGGAACTGAGCCATGGGCGCGGGTTAGACACTGTGGACCCGCGCTAATGAAAAAAGGGTATTTTCCAAGGTTAATCTTCAAAGGGTGTCTTCAGGGATATTGAAATTCATACTTAGGAGACCTCAATGCAAGTGTTTTTAAGTTGTGTCACTGGTCACAGGTCCGTAAATGTGTCCTCCAATGTGTGACAGCGGGGGGTAACAAGGACGGTGACCAACGGTGACAAATTACTGCGTAACACACCTCCCTTTTCACACATTTTTCTTTATCAGCCAACAAAACAACAAATATTTCGCATGTCTTGAACTTGTGACCACTTGTAACCAAGTACTATCACACTTCCCACTGTCCACAATACCATAATCATATTTCATTACGTTTCACCTGATTGATTCCACACCATCCCATAGATCACACACACACACACACACCCATGTATGTATGTGTTCGTGTGTGTTGTGGTGCATACAAGGCCAACATTCATGTAATTCATCCATCATCGATACCCATAGGGTTGACCTGTCAACCCATCATATTACCACATTTTACAGCTTAATCCATGACCAGGGTAGCCCCGAGGGATTTGAAGCTTGATCCTATTTTATGTGTGAATGTGAAATATGACCTGAGGCTTAACCATCCAAAGGAAAATGAATACTAACATAAGCATGATGTCATCATTCCACATGGAAACCTTTAATTGGTGCCAAATGTCACTCAAATTTGACCCACTTGGCCACCTAATAATGCTAATTCAACGTGCCATGTGGCACATTTTCATACTACCACATCATCACATGCCATTTGTCATTATATAATGCCATTATCCTGTCATCTATGCACCAATCCCATATCACCACCTGACATAAGTCATCCACCCGAGCACCAATCATATGGAGCTACCTGTGCACCAATCACATACCACCATGTGTCAATCTATCATTAGGTGTACCCACTACATCATACATGTCATATTGATCGTCCACATGTCAATTTATCATTGGTTCAAACTACTATGTTATCAGTCACTTGAGGGTTGACACCATCCTCTAATAGCAACATGTCATGTCATCATTGGTTAGGAAAAGGATGAGATAGTCTAGATTTTGGGTAGCATGGAGTGTGCTAGGGGTTTTGTGGGTGTTCCATAATGAGGGGTAGATATTCTGTGTATATTGGAATACCAATCAACCATTGATTTTCCTTGATTTCATATATCTTCCCAGAAGATGCACATAATTTAAGAATTTTGTGGTTTTTACCCCTTTTCACCAATGTGTACATTCAAACATGCTTTTATTCTCATTCTAGAGAAGTTTGACAAAGTGTAGTATAATGTTGGAAAGCTCTCAGAGAGCATTGTCAAACCACACCTCCTGCATACTCATCTTATCATCATAAATTCAAAAAATTCTTAATGATATCTAGGGTATCATACCTATGTGGACATTAATTACATGACATTGTTTTTCATCAATGACAAGACAATACCCAACAAAATGAAGAGGAGGGGGTGGAAAGGGGGGGTTTAGAATGGGCTTATCGTGTTCTAAAGAAAGAGAGGGTGATAAATAATTATGATCTAAATAAAAATTCAAGGGAATCTATGTAATAGTGAGATCACTAAGAGGAATATGGGGTGTTGAATTAACTAGAAGGGAATCACTACTGGGAAGCGATGTGCCAATTTCTACTAGATTTGATCCTTGTCGAGCATCCAATCTAGTGTCAACTTGACAATATTTTTTGAATTTTTTTGTTACCTTTTCTATAATGTGTAGTGTTTTTTGTTTCAAAATATTTGAAAATCACTACCTAAAGGACCAAAAGAGGAACATTGGGCTTTGAAATGTCCCACCTAATGGAACTAGTAACAATGTGATCGAAATGGAAAGTGACATCCACCTATGGTATTCAGCCACCCATGGTATTTATCTTCCCATGGTATTGTAAGTGGCATCTATCCATGGTATTCATTCACCCACGTATTTATCCACCCATGGTACTCATCCACACATGGAATTTACCCATGGTATTGTAATTGGCATCCACCCATGGTAACTACCCATTGTATTGTAGGTGACATATACCCATGGTATTCATTCATCCATGATATTTACCCACCCATGGAATTTACTCATGGTATTGTAACTAAAAAAGGCTATAAGTAACAAGTTGCATCTAGTAAAAGAAAAATTTGTCCACCACAATGTAGCTTTTACAATTATTATATATTTTAATAAATAAATATAAGTTTCTATGTGGTTTTTTTATTGTGTTTTCTCCTCTTTTCTTCTAGAATTTCAATTTTCTTTTTTATTGTGGGGGCCTCGCCCCAAGATCCGTATAAGTGGTATCAGATTCGGGTTACGGCTCCCTGGGAATGAGGGTTTGAAGCATATTTTAGTTTTAAGGTTTTGCAACAATTTTCAACAAAATTCATGAAAGTTCTATGACCTCCATATAGAATTTTAGAAGGTGCAAAATAGGTCATTTGAAATTATTTTTATGTTAGCTCAACTGGGTTTTTTACAAAATTTTATTTCGTTTCCCAGTTTCAAGGATATGGGAAATTGAAGTTACCCATGTCTGCAACATTGCGTGACCACGTATACCATGAGTTTCTGTAATTATTTTCTCATTCCACATGTCATAAAAGTTCAAGAATTTACCTCAAATGATTCTTTGACAGAATTTGGTTTCATCACCTATAGCAGAAGTTATCATCAAAGTTGCAGCAAGAGGTCTATAATGTGAAAGAAACCTTTACAATATCTCATTGGATAGAAGAATCCACCAGAAAATCCACCATAAGTTTACCAAGCAAACTGATAAACGTCATGGTTATGGGTGACTCACAAACCCAAGTTTATGGGTCAATTGCACAAAATACTTGTCATCGAAATCCATTTTGTAGGTCATACATTGTTGTTATCATAGTTAGTCACAAGCGTTACAAAGTATCTCTATCCTTGGATCTTCATTTGTCATGGTTATGGGTCATCCAAAAACCCACACTTTATTGAATTTCATTTTCTAGGTTGCACACTGTCAGTATTGCAATTGGTCAAAAGCATTACAAGGTATCTTTATTATCATATCTTCATTCATCACGATTATGGGTTAGCCACACAACCATTCTCTTCAGTGGTTGTTCATATTCAACAAAGACTTCTCAGGAGGGAACTTCACACAATGGGGACCATTGCTTCTTAAGGGGAGGGTGGGGGGGGGGGGGGGGGCCAGACGCAATGGGGACCATTGCTTCTTAAGGGGGGAGGAATGATCTGAATGGAAAATGGAATCCACCCGTGGTATTCATCCACCCATGGTATTTATTTTTCTATGGAATTGCAAGTGGAATTTATACATGGTATTCATTCACCCATGATATTTATCCACCCATTGTATTCATGCACACATGGAATTACCCATGGTATTATAAGTGGCATCAATCCATGGTGTTCATCCACCCATGGTATTTATCCACCCATGGTATTGTGAGTTGCATCTTCCCATGGTATTCATTCACCCATGGTATTTACCCACCAATGGAATTTACCCATGGTATTGTAACTAAAAAGATTTTAAATAATAAGTCATATTTTGTAAAAGGACAATTTTTCCACCACAATGTAGCATTTTACAGTTATTCTCACTTTGTATGAATCGACTTATTTTGTTTCTAGTTTTCGATAGAACCTCCTCTCACCAAAATACCAAAAGGATGCTTGGAAGTACAGTCCACATTTTCTAAAGAGACATCAGGTAGCAGGCTGCATAAAAATCTATTAACCAAGGCTTGAGGGTGAGATAAGATGGTCCCCATGACCAAGAAACTAGAATAATTATTAAGACATCACTCTCATCTATAAAAGGAAAGGTGATCCAACCCCTGACCAAGATGGAAGTCATTAGGATGTATTTGAGGGAAAGAGCCCATGTCGAATCCATCTAGCCCCAAAGGATTTTAGATAACACTTTTTTCCAGAGAATTTTCCCAGTAAGGTTTGACCTAGAAAGTGGGAAGTTGCATTATCCAATATCCATTCCCACCACTAATGAACATGATGTATAATTATGGTCACTAATGAACATGATGTACGATTATGGTTAATGCACTTCATAATTTTTGAGGTAACAACGCTCGATCTAGGAGACCAGATCATAGATGAGGATAAGAAACTATGAAGGAGCAAAGGTTATCTTCAGTGGAAGTGGAATAAAGACCTGCAAAGGATAAGGGGAGGATATCAAAATCATGGGAAAGGTGCGTAAGGAGAACAAAGAAACTGAATGTGTAGAGAGTGAGGGAGGGAATGCTAAAGAACAAGTGGATCTTGGAAAAGGCATGGAAAAGATTGACATACATGCCATTTCAAATGTGCTAAAGATAGGAATATTTTTTGTATAATTTGACTTTGGGCAAACGATAGGTGAATGTGTGGTTGGCCATGAAATTGAGGAGATCCTCCTCCACCTGTGTTGGCTAGTTTATAGGGGCACACATGCATGGAACAAGACTACGAGACTACTAGAAAATATGATACAGAAGTCATCACTAGATATGGGAGAAAGGTGCGTGGACTATGGAGTAAGGTCCTTAGCAAGTACCTGTCAAATTAAATTATATATATATATATCTAGATTATATATATATAATATATTATAATATAATATATATATATATTATTATATATATATATATATATATATATATATATATATATATATATATATTATATATATATATATATATTATATAGATATTTTAATCTAAATTGATGTGAATAAAAATAATAATACATCACTATCATAATAAATAATACATAGAGCTAAGAGCTTGTCTTCCTCAAACATAGGGAAACTAGTTAACTACCCAAGACTAGAGGTATATGGCAAGAGTAAAAGCCTGCCCCCTTATGGATCACCAGTGGGTCATTCCAAGTGGCATGGTTTCCCTTAAATAATTATGATGAGTTAGCCTATATTGATAGATAACAACTGGAGATGGATGTCCTCACTGTTGGTTTGACTACTGAGTTATGATAGGTTCTCCCACTATAAGAAAAAATACACAATACGTAGAAAGTTGTAAAAGTACTTTTATAAAGCAGCAATGATAATTATACAACCAAACCCCCCCCCCCCCAAAAAAAAATTAATTATAAAACAAAATTGTGAAAATTAAATTTTTTAAATCACTGAGTTTGAATGTGTTAAGTTTATTACCAATTTTTCAAATAATTGTGTCATTCACATAAATAATATGAGTTTATAAAAAAAAAAAATTCCAACAAGATTATATAATATAATCATATAGATAAATCTTATTTTCACTTTCAATATTGTTTTCTAAATAATTGTCAATTTTATTACATTCTTTACTTACGTAATGTATTTCATGGATAATGGTTTTAAAGATGCATAATATAACTCATCTTAAGTATACACTCATTTACAATGTGAAGATATTATATATGATATAACAATGAAAAACCTTTCTATATTAGTTTCTTATTGGAATTGATTTGTTGGCCCTACATATCATTTTATTGCGTCGAGAGGTGCTCTCCAACCCAATATGCAAGAGATGCTGTAATGTCCTATCCTGTCATGTCATGTCTTATCTTGTAAACATTTTGACTCAGTAAAAAAACATAAAAATTAAAAATTAAATAAAAAATTTAATTCAATGTAAACTTTTTCGTTGGACACCTAATTCGCTAAGGATTATGGTGTGGAATGTGAAAGGTCATTGGATTCGAAGAGACCACTTGATATATGAAAACGAGGGGTCATAAGAATATATTATAAATATATATCTTTGTTAATAACAATGAAACTCATTTCTAATTTTATTTCTTGTTTTTTCCATGTGTGTGATTAGCATGGCATCAGAGCGGGTGAATTCCCGCCCTTCTCATGTTTGAGCCATTGGTCCTATGGTATCTCTATGTATGCAAATTATTTCGTCTATTGTGCATCCTTGGACTTTGGAACTAAGCATCTTTCCATGTTGCACATTACTTTTTCCTCACAAATTATTATGACTTGTTATTATTATTATTTCTCTACTCAGTTATGTGTAGTATCACAGAGCCTCTGCTCCCCACAGTTGTAATTGGCTTGCCACATGTGGTTATTTGATTATGGGCTCTACTTCTCCTATCACATCGTTAAGGTTGTAAAGTTCTCTAGACAAAAACACTCTCTTCCATTGAATTAGTTAATTTCTACCACTATGGGCACTACTGTGCTCTCTCATAAGCATCTCTAATATTTGTAGTCAATTACCCTATCTCTTTTCCATTTTGAGCTACACTCCCAAGCAACCTTGACTCCATCAGACATGTCTCCAACATTTGGCATATGAACTATGGTTTTTTCCATTATAACCATGCAATTTATCTTGTAACATTTGGTAAAAATTGTCTCCATGGCTTGGAATTACTATTGTTGCATTGGATACTTCAGCCATTAGTTTCATTGTATTGCATGAGAATATGGACAACTATTTGATCCATAAAGCTATGATTTTGATGGCAGTGTTGCATTGTTGCTACAAGTGATGATTTTGATCGCAATGTTGCATTGTTAGCACAAGTGATGTTTTATTTATGGAGGCGTTTCTCTTACATTCCACATTAAATACGATAAACACATGATGCACTTTGAATGACTCTAGTCTGAAATAATTGAGGGAAGATGAAAATATTTAGAGATTTTTTTGTCGAAGCCGATACAAGTTTTGACTTTTGTAAATTATAAATATAGAATGATGCTGGTGTATGATCTACTTTCATGTCTTTAATTTCTATAATAACTAACGACTTAATGGAAATGGAAGGATTATGTATAATCTCATTTTATTGAGATTTCCTTTGAAGAAATTTCCTTCCTTCTAACTTTTGGGGCTCTGGTTGAACTTAAAATAATTTCCTATGTTGTTTGTTGTTTTTGTATTCCCACTGTGAAAAATTATGCAAGACAAATATTTTTACTTTTGAATCTTTGAGCTCAATACACTAGGTTACAAAAACATAAAACAAAAGATTAGAAGATAAGGTTTTGCCACTGCATAGAGTTCAACAACATTCTCAATGAAAATATAATGAAGTCAAGAAACGTAGTAATGGATGGAATGGAAATAACTAACAAACATCACCAGGTTGAAGATTTATGAATATTTCGAATAATCATATTCTACCTGCAACCTGTGATAAATCAATTCAAGTACTGAGCATAAATAAAATACTATACAACAAGCATGTGATTGCTTCTAATTTGAGGACCTTGATTTGAAGCCTCTTTTTCTTGACCTAATGACTGACAAATTTGCATGAACTTTGATATTATGTTGTGAGTCGTGACATTGAAGGACAATATACCAATTATGTTTTTTTATCATTTTGTGGCGCATCTTGAGAGTGGAATTTATGTTGTTGGTAATATTGTTTCCCTCTCTTTGAATTCGAGAGGATTCTTAAAACAGTAACGGGATTATCATTCTCATGACTAGATTTCCCTCTTATCTTTGGCCACATTTAATTTTGACGAATATTTCGTTGCTATCTATCTTCCTTTACAAGTACATTTTTGGTCATTTGTTGACTTCAGTTGTTTTAATAATGGTGAAAATTCAATGGTTATTAGAGTTATTAACCACTCTAATCCTATCTACTACTAATAATACAATCAGAATCAACAAAACAAACCATGATGACATTCAAACATGTCTACAAGATGCACATGAAAAGATTGAGTTTTTGTAGCTTGAATCACAACTATAACAAGATGAGTTACAACAGAAAAAGCATCATTCTGAACTAGTTTTTGTTTAGAACAATCCTCTATTTGTGATTGACACAAACTCTCATTAGCTTCTAGAAACTAATCAAATCAGTGAAAGAGAATATTTGAATGTAGATGTAGAAATTCAACGTACACTTCCCAATCCCATCATGAGACCCTGGGAAGAAGTTGTTCATAACAAGGACATAACCGGTCTTGGATATGACAAGGAGGTCTCCTTTCATTTTGCTAATTACTCAATTCCCATTCAATTTTAGAGTGTTAGATTTCTTAAGGAAAACACATTTTTAGTTACTCATCCTCCATAACCTCATATTTTCAAATGCCAACATTGTGACAGAGTTGGACATGTGAAAGATCATTGTTTCGATATTCACCCTTGCAAGCATTGTGGTTAGGCACTCATTGTTCAAACAAATGCTTCAGAAACAAGGCTGCTGCAAGAACACAGATTCACCTTGGATTGATTGCTTCTTAGCGATGGGCTTCAAAAACTAAGAATATTTTTTCTCATATTACTCGATTTGTTCTCGAGTATTGAAAATGTTGAAAATAACAACAAGAAATGTTAAAAATAACATCTAGGAAAATCCTAATTTAATTTCTCCTTGAATTAAATTAGAAATTAAATTGTAAGTCTATTCTCACAGAAACTTGTAGCAGTTAACTAAGTTAAGTTGACTTATTTGTCTCAGTAAATTCAAGTTTGAAGTCTATCTAGATTCATGTAGAGTGATCCCTAAATTTTAGGGGCCTAGGTTGAGTTATTATTGAGTTGTAATTATCTAATTCAATTTAACTAAGTTAAATTCAGTTAAACTAGTTCTAACTAATGGAGGAACTAATGAGAGCTCAAGTGAATTAAATTTTAATTAATTCACATGAAATGATCAATCAAATAACTGAAGATTCAATCAAATAACTCATGCATGTCAGTTTAAAGGAAGACCTAGTTGATATTAGAGTTCAGGGAAAATGTACTCTCAGTTGTATAACTTTCCAAGTTGTGCAAATGGTCAATGCAATTAGCAGAAGGCCTATGATGGATTGCACAGTTATGGTGAGAGATTTTCCAAATTAAATATGGGCTAATTCTCTCAGGAATTGCAAAAGAAAGTAGGATATTAGAAGGAAGAAGAATTGGCTAAGTGTTGGCTTGAGCTGGTTTGTGAAGTAGAGAGATAGATTGTACTTGTGCAGGCATTGTTCGAGTTGAACAAGAATTGTTTTTTTTCTCAGATGTTTTGGTTAATGCAATATAGATAGTCAGGGTTTTGAGCAGTTTCTTTCCCCAGAAAAATATTGTGTTATGTGAGATTGAAATTCTTCCTTTTCTACTTAGTGTTTTCATTGATCAATTTTTGTTTCCGCTGGTGAGTAGAGTAGATTCAAGTCTTTTGTTCTAGCATATTACATAAGTAGTTTTAATCTGCAAGTAAAAATATACATGGTATCGAAGATGAAGATATTATAGAAGATGAGAATATGAGTTTGTTTTGTAGGTGAAATCGAATTTTCAATTTCATACTTCAGAGTCAGCAACATGTCATTCTATGGTTTGAGACTTGAGTATGCCCTGGAGAGCAGTGTGAATTACATATCTTGGAAGGACAGGATGGAGGTAGTGTTGGAAGACAACGAGCCATAGCAATTCATAGATCATGATATTTTGAAGCCTCCAACATCAGATGCTAAAGATATGGCTGAATGGAGAAAGTGTGTGTGGTGAGTACCAGTATTGCAGCAAGAATATTGCAACTCCTGAGCTGCAAACTTTACTTTTATCAACTCGGTAGTTCGTAATAAACTTGGAAGTGTCGCTGCTATATGCACAAGTACTAGTTCTCACTATAGGTTGTCACTTGGTCAGCCAACACGAGATCACTAGGAGCTCAAGCCAACTTCAATATAATTGAGAAGAAGCTCTATGTGTGATGAAAAGAAAGAAATATTACTCTACAAATGCTATTCTAACTGTAGAAAGGAGAAAGACTGGAATGTAAAGAAAAACCTAGTAAACCCTAATTAACAAGCTAATTCTACTTTTGCCAAAAAAACTATGAAAACCATGACAGAAATGTCATTACCTACTCAAGGAAGTAAACAACATCTAACCATGCTATTTCTAGAAGTAAATAAGAAAAAAACATATTTTTGGATTTTTATTTGTTTTTATGTGGATTTAACATGCATCTAATTTATTATGTGTCAGCGTGGCAGTGAACAAGCGACGTTAGAGGGTGGTTTTAGAGTTTGGGAGGATGTAGGATGGTGTGGATGTGTCCTAAGAGGTATTAGGTGGCCTTCTAAAGGATTTTCCCACACTCAGCCTTCAAAAGAAATCCTACAAGAAAAACTACATGAGGACACAGTGAAACTACAAGAGGAAAAAGAAGGAAACTACAGGAGGCCTACAGGAGGAGGCCGAGAGCTGTTTTTTTTGTTTTTAGGGTGTGAGAGTGGGTGAAAAAGGTGGATAAAGGTTGAGATGAGGTGTTAGGGTGCCTAATGGATACCGTGAATCACCAGGAGAGAGAAATATGATTGGGTTTGCTCAAGGAGAAAGGAAGAAGTTCTATGAAAAACGAAGGAAATCAGGGTAGAATTGAGGTGAGGTTTGGGATACCTGTAGGGCATGGCTCAGATGGAGGGTGTGATTGTTGGTAAGCTAGCCTACTATTGGAAGATATCTGCTACATAGAAACTGACAGTCAACTGAGAAAATCAAGTAACCAATGAAATGAGTGCATCCTAGGAAAAACAGAGTTTTGCATTAAAATGGCCTAAACTATGATATATACAAGGAAATGCTGGGAAATGTTGTAAGAAAGGAAAGAATGCAAAAGGACTATTGAGAATTAGGAAGGGAACATGATAAAGAAGATCTAAATCAAAGAAAAGCTGGACTATCAACCTACTAAAGAGCTGCAAACACTAGAAGTCCTAGGAATGAGGAAAATCTATGTTTTTTGGGCAACAAGATAGTCTTTGCCTCAAATCATGGTCCTAGAGAGAGGAAGAGAGGCCAAGGCACTATTGCTAGCCTTTTGAATCTTCTTTTATCACTGCTTAACCTGCTACATAAAGTACAAATGGAAGCAAGCTACTAAATCATCAAAAGCAACCTATTCTTAACCATAAGAGAAATACATCTAACAACAAATTAATCTACAAACTGAAGTAAAACATACAAATAGAAGTAAAGAAAATCTTGTCTACTTGGATTGAGCCCTAACCCAAGAGATTTAGCCCTCTGAGGTAACTCAGTGCTAGCTTAAAAAGGATTCCATCTTCATTATCAAAAAATGGCAAGATTACATAAAACTATCACAAAATAGTAAGCTCAAAATTTGAGCAGAGTTTACATAAGAAAAAAAGTTGACCCTAGTGAGGCCCTAGGCCTCTATACTTATACATCTGAAGCTACCAATGGCTTCCTTAAAATCATAGAGGTTTGGCTCCCAAAACTTGAGATAACTCTCAATCATCTTCCCCTTGCTCAGTTGCCTTCTAGTGCACGATCCAGCTGCTTGTACTCTGAGCTAAATGAAGGAGAATTCAAAGTGAGGAGCAATAAATGAGGGGGATTCCCTCCTATAAGTCCTCTCCTCTGTCTACTTTGAGTTATTGCTGAAATTTGACCATTAAATCCTTGAATTTGACCTCGAAATCCATCAATAATATGCATTAAATACATGTTAGACCACATGGCATAATAACCAACTCAACTCACCCTATAAGCGTAAATATAATTAGAAAATCATACAATAAGCTAAGAGAATGGTCGATTTGACTAGGTTAGGAGGTAAAATGAGCCCATATAATTACCCATTTATGAGGCTCATCATCACCCCCCTACTGAAGGTGTTGCTCATCCTCTGAGCAACCTAGTCAATCTCTTCATCTTTTATGGCCCTGGTGGCCTCCCTAGCATTCCAAGCGTCTGATGTAGTCTGCTCATGTTCTAAATAAAACCCTACCTTTCTATCTATGTCCTTCCACTACTCCTTCTCTTCTTCTTCCCTTCTGCATTCCATCATGCCTAATAGGAGTGGAGGACTTAGTTTGAGGCCAATCCAATTGACCTTCAACCCTCGCATGTAGTGCTTATACATTGGCACTCTTTTCAATGCCTCCCTCAACATCATGGGAAAATGGTATTCTCTAATCTGCAAGCTATGGGGTAGGGTGTTCCATCTTCTCATGCATGAATGCACATAGTCATCCCCAAGTAACCTAAGCATATCTTCAAAGTGTGCAATGGCTTGTGCCCAATTGGCTAGATATTTAGGGGCAATTTGAGGGTCATTGGCAAATAGGTTGTGTGTGCTGATGAGTGCCATAGGATTTGATGGCTCAATTCTTGTCATCAATGGTTCATTCTGCTCTTTTATTAACAATATTTTCATTTTTTCTTCCCTCAATTCTTCATGGTTTATCCATGATGTCATGGCCATTAATTTCAGATCCCCTAGCTTGGCATTGGGGTCCCATACTTTCAGGTCTGTGAGGGCCCTGTTGTGTAGACAAAACTCTACCATCTTTGCTTTGTCCTCAGAGGTGCTTTGGTCATACAAATCCATGAACTTCCTGTAGTCTTAGAAAGGCATTGTGCCTCTTTGTGCCAAAGTTTTTATTTGGAAATGAAGCCATTGATCCTTCACATAGATGCCATAAGATTTGGCTGGTGTCCTGCATTGTAATGCTTCCATGGATAAGCTGGCCATGTATTCCAAATGAGTCTCTTTCTCGTGCAGTTGCCTCCTTAGTATTTCATTCTCATTCTCAAGGTGGCTTCTTGTGATGGCTTCTGTCTCTGAGAGCCCTCAATTCCCTACCCATTTCCCTAAGTTTGTTTTCCATGTGGCTAATATCCTCAACTCCTTTGGGCTTGGCTATCTGCATCCACCTATGTGTTCTCACTCTCTCTTTTTCCAATTTGAAAAACAGTTGAATTGCAAATTTATGTGGGATTATCCTACCTCCCTAAAGTAGATTGTAATAGCAGGAAAGATTAGGCTGGTGTCAGGTTCTTATAGCTCTTGTGCTTCCTCTTTCACCTTTGGTTGTCCTCCTATATTTTCCTCAAGTGTTTGTGTCTCCTGTCGTCTGGACAGTGTCTCCTGTAGGATTGTTTTAGCTTCCTGTAGGTCTAGCTTGGGGTCTTGTATAATTGAATTTCCCTTCCATGTAGCAGATCTTGTAGTCCCCCTTTCATAGGTTACGGGTGTCTTGGAAGGAGATTCTTTCACCTTGGAAGATGGTCAATCTTCAATGTTAATGGGGGTCTTTGATGAGAACTGAGGTTTCCCTGTTTTAATTCTGGTACTTTTCCTTGCCTTGAAATACATGGAGGTTTTTCTTTTCCTCTTCTGCTTATTCTTGACTGGTGTGCTGAGGGAAGTGAGGGCAACAGCTACTTCTCTTTCCCAAGTTTCAGTGGACTCTTTTCCTTGCTCTTCCCTCTCTACCTCCTTTTCTCCCTCTTCTGTCTCGTTTTCCCCCTCCTACTTTGTCTCTTCAACTTTTCCTTCCTCTGTTTCTTTTCTTTCCTCCTTCCTTTCTTGCTATGCTATATCACAACTGGTTTCATCTTCTCCTTCTTGTAGTTCTTCCTCCTCACTGACAACAGGAATGACATCACAAGTTAATGATTTTATGTCATCCTCAGCAGTCATATTTCTGAAAACTCCCCATGCTATAGGGATTGTAAGTGTGTGGGGGGCTTCTTCTACTAGGATTTTGATTAGGCCATGGTGAGCTAGCTGCTGTGAATTTCCTATTTTTACCTTGGTGCTAGAGTCAATGAGGGATTGAAGGAGAAAGTAAGGGATATTGAGATTTTGAGGTGCTGGGGTATCCATGCCATATCTCAAGTCATGGAGGATTCTGAAATGGTATCCATAAACAATGTTGTGCCTCCCCTCACAAGAAATGTATTTGATCACTTGTTAGCTAACCTCATCCCAGGGATATGGTACACTAGCCCTCCTAATTCCATTTTTGTCTTCAACGGGGGTTTCATTATCTTGGAAAATTTTCTTCTTGGCAGCCTGGGCAATTGGTTTCTCATCTTTACTCCAAGGAAGCTCAAGAGGAAGGGTAGTGACCCTACTGATGAATTTAGGGGTTATTTCAATGGAGAGGCCTCTAATGGTTACAATTGCATGAGTTCTTGTGTGAGGGACTAGAGAGAGAGAAAATTCTTGGTGATCCAGGTGGATATTGGTGGCCACCCGCTAATTCCACGTGGATCCCCTCTAGTGCTTCTTTCAGTTCTTTCAGTTTCCTTAATTATAGCACAGTTTACTATTTTTAGCAGTTTTTCGGGTCCTAAACTTCCGGAGCCGTTTTGAGGCCCTAAACGACGTTTTTTTGGGAAATCTACCGCCAACAATTTTTCTATCTAAAAATCGTCTTTTTTGTCGTAGTCCTCAGAGAGATATTTCCAACGGGCTATCATGCACGTCAAACAGAGATAAGACGACCAATTCGCGACCCCAAGAAGTTGATGTACCAACTTACCCAAAAACGGGGCCCACAATTTGGCGTTTCATCTTCTAGGATTAGGTTTTGGAATGTGAAGGGTTTTTACATTGTTTCTCAACAATAAATAGGCCTTCGAGCCTCATTGTAACATAGTTCAGAGGCATGTAGCCACACATCTCTTCTCAAAGATAAGTTGCCATCGTCCTAGCTTGTTTATTTCCATTTCTGGTTGTAAGCATATTTCAGTATTGTCCATTAATGAAATGAAGTATTATTTCCGCTGCATCTTTGTGTATATGGTTATCTCTGTAATTTGTTGCGTTCATGTTTAAGTCTGGATCACTTGGGCAATTTCATCATCAAATCCTCTACACTTCTCAAAGAAATTCATCTAGTTTGCCCTTGAAAATATGTCCACCACTTGAGGATGTGCAGGAGTCTAATGGAGTTAGTGGGCTCTTTTCTCATAAACCCCCCTGTCATAATACCTGGACTTCTTTGAAAAACCAAATATGGAGGTGGAGACAAAGAATTTTGAGTGAAATAGAAAAACAGAGGAGACTGTGTTTTTTTTAAAACAAACATATATAATTTTTTTTTTTATGTATTTTCTACCCTCTTAAAGACTCATTTTATCTTCAATTTGAGACAAAATCTTTCACATTTTGATATATAATCAGAGGTAATTCATGATCCCTACCTCTTCAGACTGAAATTCATGTCAAAAATCACGTTTCCTCCCTTCAAAATGACTCACTGCACCTCCTGTAGAAGCCTATAGTCCCTCCTGTAGGTTTCCTATAGGTGCTCGTAGAAAATGCCGAGAGCAAAAATATGGAGGAAATCGATGGAGGATGGTGGTTACAAGGCTATGGGGGCACAAGAAAACTATTATGTGGCTGAGTTACGAGGAGAAAATGAAGAAAAGGTGGTGATAATGCGCAACGAGGAGTGCTCATTACCTTTTATGGATATTTTTTGTTATGAGTGTTGAGCTGGAAAGGTGTACATTGCTTGGATTAGGACCATTGGTCCCCACCTGCTTGGTCATCATGACCCTCCCTCTTAATCATCACTCATTATTGCATCGGAGTTAACTCTTCCTCCCACTACTTGTCCTTGGCATCTTTTGCTTGAGTTGACTGTGCGCATGTGTGGGTGATATCCCGGTTAAGTGGAGTCAACTAAATGAAGGTGGCCAAGTTCACTAGCCACCTTTTCCTCTTTTGATTTCAACCATCTCGTTGCCTTCGTATGATTCCTAATTACACAGATGTAGATAGAGGAGTGATTTAACTACTTACTTGTGATCCAAGTGACTTTGCTGCCATCGATTGTGAGGTGGGGTGTCTTTCTCTACTGCATGCCTTCATTTTCCTTCATGCATGTTGTCTTTGCTTGTTTATGTGTTGTTATGTTTTTGCAGGTTCTTCTTTTGCTGGAGCTGACTTGCATGTGCCTTTTCAATATTCAGATATGTTGTCCCTTTGCTGTTGGTGCTGGACTTCTATGGGATCCACTGCTACAGGAATTCCTACAGGAGCTCCTGTAGCTGCTTCTCCCCTTGAAACTTTAGCTATTTCCCTTTCTTGGAGCTCGAGAATGATGCTAGAGGTGGAGATGAATGATGGAGGGATAATAGGTAAGCTTCAGGTAAAGTTAATGGTGCCTTTTCATCCTCTTATTTTTGTTTTTTCTTTTTTTAACCTGAAACATTGGTTTTCTATGTTTTTCTTGGAAAGAAAAAAACAATAATGATGCTTGGAGTGTGATACGGGCTTGGAAATTATGGCAAGGAGGTTTGGAGACGGTAAGAGGGATTATAGGTTTGGAGACACTTTTGGCTCTCTGTAATTCCTACAGGAGCCTCTTGTAGAAAACACAATTTTGGAAGAAGAGGTATAGTGGGGTGAAAGAGATGCCAAAAATGATGGAGGGAGGTGTGGAGAAGATGAGATGGATGTTGGTATGAATGTTAGGGTCCCCTTGGCACCTTATTCTGCTCCCTGTAGTCCTTCTGCAAACCAGAAATACAACAAAAATTCCTTTTTTTTTTCTTTTTTTTTTTAAACAACTAGTGCGCTTCAAAGAGGTTTTCACCTTAATTGTTTGCCCTCAGTGCCTCCAAGGGAGGTTTTCACCCAAGGATCTTATTCTTTTCCATTTTTTTTCTTGACATCACTGGGCCACCTCAGAAAAGGTTTTCAACCCAATGACGGGACTTAAGCGCCTCATGGAGGTTTTCACTTGAGTCATTATTTTTTTTCTTTTTTCTTCAGTAAGTGGGTGAAGTGGAAGCTAAGCCATGCTCCACTACCATCACTTTTTTATTCAAATATTCAATAAACTCTTGCTTGTAGAGGGGTTTCTTTTAGACTTTCAACTGATGTCCATTGACAAGCATGAGGATGGCTTCATCATCAATTGTTATGATCAGAACTAAACCATTGTCATTGCATTTTTCCACAGTGTAGGGTTCCAACCATCTTGTCCTCAACTTTCCTTTGAAATCCTTGTATCTTGAATCATAAAGTAGTGCCCAATCTCCCTCTTGGAATTGCTTCTCCCTGATAATCCTGTCATGCCATATCTTTCTCTGAAGCTGAACTACCTTTGTATGGATAAGGGCTTGCAATCTGTTTTCATCCAATCCATTGAGCTGAAGTAATCTCTCCTTTTATGCATTGATGAGGTTTAGGTCGAGCTAAGTTGCCATCCTTAGGGTATTGAATTCAAACTCTATTGACATCAAAGCCTTCTTCCCATAAACCAGTTCATAGGGTTTGAACCTGGTGCTGGTCTTCCATGTTGTGTTGTAGGCCCAAGTGGCCTCAACTAATCTATCCGCCTAGTATTTTCTTCTGCTACTCACTACCTTGGTTAGGATCTCTTCCAATGCTCTATTAGTGACCTCCACTTTCCCATTGGCTTGTGGATGGTAAGGGGTGGAAGTCCTGTGCTTGATCTTATGATGTGTGAGTAGGTCTTCAATTAGGTTGAATGTGAACTGATTGTCTTGGTCTGTGACCAACTCTCTCGGATACCCAGACTTGTAGAATATGTTTTCCCTAAAAAACTCAGCTACTTTTTCCTCTATCATTGCTTTGATTTCTTTTGCCTCCGCCCACTTTGTTAGGTAGTTGGTGTACACAATGATGTATTGCTTCTCCTGTGAAGCGGGGTTGATAGGCCCCACAAAGTCCATGTCCCACTTCTCAAATGGCTCAAAGGTCACTTGAGGTTGCATGGGAATTTCATCCTTTGGAGTGGGTTTCCCCATCCTCTGACACCAATCACACTGGCTCATGTATCTCCTCACATCCTGATGAAGAGTGGGCCAGTAGTAGCCTGCTTGCAATATCTTGAAGGCAATTCTTTTTGCTGCAAAATGACCTCCACAAGGCCCATCATGATAGGTCAGGAGGATGTCAAATACTTCCTTCTCCCTGACACATCTTCCCAAGATCTGATTTGGGCCAAGTTTGAAGAGATTGCCTCCAATATAGGTGAAAGTGGTGCTTTTCCTTACTATCTTGCTCTTCCCTTTTCAGGATAGGTGTGGTGGGAACTATGTTGAAACCAAGTAGTTTACTATATCAGAAAACCATGGAGAGAGTATTGATATAGAAAATAGGTGTTCATTTGGCATTTGGTCATCCACCATTCCTCTTCACCTGTAGGCAAATTTACTCTAGACAAAATGTCATCAACAACTTTCTCTTTACCAGGCTTATCAATAATGATCAGATCAAACTGTTGTAGTAAAACCAACCATCTAATAATGTGAGCATTTACATCTCGTTTGTTCATTAAATATCTAATTGCAGCATGATCAGTGTGCACAAAGGTTTGATAGCCAGTTATATAAGGTCTGAATTTGTTTAAGGAATGCATGACAACTAGGAGTTCCTTCTCGATTATTGTATAGTTTAACTCTACCTTTCACAAATTTTTGCTTATAAAGTATATGGCATAAGGTAACTTTTCATCAACTTGTCCTAAGGTTGCTCCTATTGCTTTGTTTGAAGTGTCTGTGTGAATGTGATAGGGTAGGGCCCAGTTTGAGCCTCTAAGAATTGGGGTAGGCACTAGCTTGCTCTTCAAGGTATCCAAGGCTTCTTGGCAATTTTTTGACCATATGAACTCAACATCTTTGCCTGGGAGGCAAAAAAAAGGAGAGGCTATCTTTCTGAAGTCTTTAACGTATCTCCTGTAATATCTAGATACGCCTAGGAAGATTCTGACATCTCTCACCTTTTGAGGAGGCGGGACCCTTTAGATTATGGCAATTTTGTTGGGGTCCACCTGCAGTCCTTGTTGAGATATTGCATGACCTAGCACAGTCCCTTCAGTCATCAAAAATTCACATTTTTCTGGACTAAGGGATAGGTTCATCTCAATACACTTATCTTAAACTTTTCTTAGGTTAGATAAAGCTTCTTCAAAGTCAGAGCCATAAGGAGTAAAATCATCCATATATATTTCTGCTACATCATGAACTAGTTCAGAAAATATACTCAATACCGCTCTTTGTAAAGTGGCTGGAGCATTGCACAAACCAAAAGGAAGCACCCGGTATGCCAAGGTACCCCAAGGACAAGTGAAAGTGGTCTTATCTTTGTCTTCTGGGCTGATTTGAATATGATTGTACCCGCTAAACCCATCTAGGAAGGAGAAAAACTTTTTCCCTGCCAGACCATCTAACACTTGATCTATGAAAGGTAAAGGAAAATAGTCCTTTTTAGTGGCTTTGTTCAATTCCTGATAGTCGACACAGATTCTCCACTTACCATTTTTCTTTGGCACTAGCACCAAAGGAGAAACCCATTCACAGTCAGAGATGGGATAAATGAACCCTGCATCAAGCAATTTCTGTAGTTATTCCTTAACAATATCTTTAAGTGCTAGGTTCATACTCCTTTGAGGCTGCCTGACTGGCTTGCAATATTTCTTGATGTATATATGATGAGTACAAACTGAAGGGTGCACTCCCTTCATCTCCTTATAACTCCAAGCAAAGGCATCTAGATGTTTTCTCAATATGTTGCATAGCTCCTTCTCCTGGGAAGTAGATAGAGATGGATTGATTTTCAATGTTCTTTCTGGGCCGAACTCTATACTTTTAACACAGAGAGAAGTGGAGCCAGCCACACAGAGATTAGTTGAGGGGTTGTTTTTGGTTTCTCTTACTATGTCTTCTAATGGTGATATACTGGGAGGTGGATTCTGAATCAAATTTTCAATCATATCATCCTCATCTTGTAGTTTTCCCCCATGGCGATTTCTAATGTACCATGTGGTGCAGAATAAACTTCATCCTCATCCTCCTCCTCCAACTAGAGAGGTAGATCATGTTCTACCAAGGGTTGGTAAGGAGGATATAGAATTAACTACTTGGACATGTGCCTACTCTTTATGGTCATGTTCCCAGCTCGGTAGCTAATGTAGCATCGGTTGTAGCCAACCAGGGTCTTCCCAGAATGAAAGGATATCGAGTGAGCTTTGCCTTGGCGAGAGAACTAAGAAATCAACAGGTTACTCCTAGGAATCAATGGAGACCATCACATCTTCCACAATCCCCTCAGGGTCATTGTGGAGTGGTTTGCTAGCTGCAGCACTGTTGTGGTCTTCCTCAAGGAGCCTTGGAGGCTAAGTTTTAGCATTTTTTTCTTTGTCATCACATTAATGGCAGCTCCCGGATCAATCATGGTATGTGGGACTATCATGCCATTGATGTGGACATCAACTACTGGGCTTCGAGGGTCCAGATATTTTAGACATATTATTTGACCCAACATCAGGTTGGACAATTGTGATATGACATTGATGGTTGGTGCATATCTCTTTCACCTTCCTGGATGCCTAAAGCACTTCTCTTTGATCAACCTATTGTAGATAAGTACATATTTTATGGCTTGGAGAAGTGGTATCTTCACAATACATGCTTCAATTCTCCCAAGAGTTTAGCCTCTTCTAGGGTAGGCTAGATTGTTGTGGATAGTCTCTCAGGAAAGGGTTGATTTGCTTTAGGTTCGCTTTCCTCTTTATCTTCCTCAACCTCCCTCGTTGGAGGCTGGCTATCTGGGAGAACTTTCTTGGATTGTAAGTTAATTTCTTGAATCTCCACAACACAAGCTAGGCATGATGGTTCCCCACTATACACTTGCTGAGAGTGTATGTTGTTTGGGTTCAGATTTGGCTAGGCAGGCATTTGGGGTTGCCTTGGTGGAGTCAGAGATAATGGTTGTGGTTGGGTAGGTGGTGGAGGCAAAAGAGTGGGAAGAGAGTTGTATTGGGGCCTCCACCCCTGATGAGATGCATTCCAATGAGGTTGCAGCTGAGCATAGGATTGAAATGAATGGGTGGCTGGTTGGGCATGATATTGAGATGTGAAGGACCAAGGAGGAGGCGTGGACTAGGAAGGATGAGCAGGGGAGCCCCAAGAAGGTATGGAGGTGACTTGGTTGGGGTTGTAGTATGCTTGAGATGTCCCTTGCATCCCTTGCTAGTATGGTCTAGGTCCATGCGACCTCCTTCGATTTATGTAATAGATCTATTCAGTGACTCCTTCGGCCCCTTGGTATACAACTTTAAGTCCATGCAAGGAAGGGAACTTATCTGTAGAATGATCTTCTTCATAGACTGAACAAACCTCTATAGAGTTCAATGGGCATTCATTCCTAGGATGCCTCCTAGTGCATCTAGGAGAAAAGATGGCAAAAGTCCTCTCTGCTTCCTCCTGTTTTCTTTTGATATGTAAGGTATCCATTTGCATGGCAAGGGTCTGCAACATCTCACTCTCTACGTCTTCCAGTATGTCTCCAATTTCACCTTTAAGGGATGAATTGGAGGAAGATGCACTGGCTATGGGTTGACTCCCCCTACCTTTCTTTTTGGCTTCTCTAGCATGGTTTCTAAAAACAGTCTTTATGTCCTCATAGGATAGTTGGGAGATGTCTCCCCCAGCCAGTAGATGGAGGGTGTCTAAAATGTCTTCACAAATTCCCCTGAGCAAGAACAACTTCAGAGACTCAGGGTCAAGTGTACACCCAACCCTTTTGTAACTGAGCTGGAACCTCTCTTCATAGTCTTCTGGGGACTCATCGCTTCCTGTGGTCATTCAGAAGATTTCTTCTTTAGTATATTTTTACCTACAATAGCCTCGATACTAGTTGTTAAAGGCCTACTGCATCTAAGCCCAAGTTGCGATGCTATTGCTAGGTAATCCCATGAACCAGTGCAATGCTACATCCTTGAGAGTAGAAGGGAATAGTTTCAACATTTTCTCGTCTTCTGCACAGTCATAAGTTCGACAAATGACAACAAATCCAAACAAGGAGAGGTCAGGATCTTCCGTAGTCAGACCATGGAAGTGAGGTAGGGCTAAAGAACTTATATTCTTCATTTTGGCGTCCCTGTTGGTCTCTTGAATGGGGAAGGTAACCTCTATTCTCTCTCCATTTCCCCTAGCATTTTTGTTTTCAGCCATTGGCTCCAGAGGAATGTTTTATTCTTCTTCTTCCCCTATGGGTTCTTCAAATATGTATGGTTGTTCACCTAAGTGTTCTTCTTGATTACATCGACCGAAGAAGAGAGGAGGTTGGCTGTGCGAAGCAGTGGGGGTGTTGGGCAAAAAAGTTCCTAAGTTATCTCCACTCCTACGAGGCATGAAAGGAAATATTTTTGGTTCATTTTTGTTTCTTTTTCCCCACAATGAAAGTACTCATAGAAACTGAAATTTTGATTGAACAAAACAAATTGCAACTAGTTGAAATGAACTTTTTGAATGGAAATTTGCAGAATTGAAAAGGAAAGCAATCAAATGCAGAACTGAAAAAAAGGAAATGACTAGTCTAATTTTGCAGAAATAAACTATTAGCAGAATGTTGCAATAGGAAATAGAATAAAGCAATAATGACAGAATACTCTGAGGCTTCCCAGAAACAGTGCCAAAAAGTGGTGAGCACCAATATTGCAGCAAGAATGCTGCAACTCCTGGGATGCCAACTTTACTTTTATCAACCGGGTAGTTCATAAAAACTTGGAAGCGTCGGTGCTATATGCACAAGTAGTAGTTCTCGCTGCAAATTGTCACTTGGTCAGTCAGCGCGAGATCACTAGGAACTCAAGCCAACTTCTATAGAATTTAAAAGAAACTCTATGTGTGATTAAAGGAAAGAAATATTACTCTACAGATTCTATTCTAACTGCAGAAAGGAGAAAGACTAGAATGTAAAGAAAAACGTAGTAAACCCTAATTAACAAGCTAATTCTACTTTTGCCAAAAAAACTATAAAAACCATGAAATAAATGCCATTACCTAATCAAGGGAGTAAACAACATCTAACCATGCTTATTTCTGGAAGTAAATAAGCAAAAAACATATTTTTTCATTTTTATGTGTTTTTATGTGGATTTAACATGCATCTAATTTTTTGAGTGTGAGTGTGCCAGCAAGCAGGTGGCGTTAGATGGTGGTTTTGGAGCTTGGGAGGATGTAGGATGGTGCGGATGGGTACTATGAGGTCTTAGGTGGCCGTCTAGAGCATTTTCCCACACTTGGCCTTCAAAAGAAAGTCTGCGAGAAAAACTACAAGAGGACACAGGGAAACTACAGGAGGAAAAATAGGGAAACTACAGGAGGCCTACAGGAGGAGGCCGAGAGTAGTTTTTGTTGTTTTGAGGGTGTGAGAGTGGGTGGAAAAGGTGTATGAAGGTTTGAATGAGGTGTTAGGGTTCCTAAGGGCTACCATGAATCACTAGATGATTGGGTTTGCTCAAGGAGAGAGGAACAAGTTCTATGAAAAATGAAGGAAACTAGGGCAGAATTGAGGTGAGGTTTGGGAGACTTGTAGGGCATGGCTCAGATGGAGGGTGTGATTTTTGGTAAGTTGGCCTACTACTGGAAGAGATCTGCTACATAGAAACCATCAGTCAACCAAGAAAATCAGGCAACCAATGAAATGAGTGCATCCTAGGAAAAACAGAGTTTTGCATTAAAATGGCCTAAACTATGATGTATAGAAGGAAATGTTGGGAAATGATATAAGAAAGGAAAGCATGCAAAAGGAATATTGAAAATCAGGAAGTGAACATGATAAAGAAGATCTAAAGCAAAGAAAAATTGGACTATCAACCAACTAAAGAGATGCAAACACTAGAAGTCCTAGGAATGAGGAAAATCTATGTTTTTGGGGTAGTAAGAGAGTCTTTGCCTCAAATCATGGTCCCAGAAGGAGGAAGAGAGGCCAAGGCACTATTGCTAGCCTTTTGAATCTTCTCCGATCATTTCTTAACCTGCTACAGAAAGCGTAAATGGAAGCAAGCTATGAAATCATCAAAAGCAACCTATTCTTAACCATAAGAGAAATACATCTAACAACAAATTAATATACAAACTGAAGTAAAACATACAAATAGAAGTAATGAGAATCTTGGCTGCTTGGATTGGGCCCTAACCCAAGAGATTCAACCCTTTGATGTAACTTAATCCTAACTCAAAAAGGATTCCATCTTCATTATCAAAAAATGGCAAGATTACATAAAACTGTCACAAAATAGTAAGCTCGAAATTTGAGCAAAGTTTACATAAGCAAAAAAGTCGACCCTAGTGAGGCCCTAGGCCTCTCTACTTATACATTTGAAGCTACCAAAGACTTCCTTAAAATTAGGGAGGCTTTGCTCCCAAAACTCGAGATAACTCTCAATCATCTTCCCCTTGCTCGACTGCCTTCTAGTGCATGATTCAGCTGCTTGTACTCTGAGCTAAATGAAGGAGAATTCAAAGTGAGGAGCAATAAATGAGGGGGATTCCCTCCTATAAGTCCTCTCCTCTATCTACTTTGAGTTATTGCTACAGTTTGACCATTAAATCCTTGACTTTGACCTCGAAATCCATCAATAATATGCATTAAATACATGTTATACCACATGGCATAATAACCAACTCAACTCACCCTATAAGCATAAATATAATTAGAAAATCATACAATAAGCTAAGAGAATGGTCGATTTAACTAGGTTAGGAGGTAAAATGAGTCCATATAATTACCCATTTATGAGGCTCATCAGTGTGGCAAAGGCGAGAAGGATTATCTTAGAAGGAGTTCTAGATCATATTGTCTCGAATCTCCATGGCAAGGAAACTCCATTTGAAATGTGGAAGGAATTGACAGACCTGTTTCAAAATAGAAGTGACCACAAGAAGATGGAACTAAAGGACAAGCTCAGACAGATCAAGATGGAGAAGGGCGACTCAATTCCGAAGTACTTTATCAAGTTCACCCAATGTCAAGATGATCTTGGAAGTGTCAGGGTTATTGTTGTAGAAGATGATATTGTGAGCCCAGCACTTCTAGGACTTCCCAAGAGCTCACACAACTACTAGAACATAGCTAATGGGAGGGAGAAGCTACCAGAGTAGGAGTGGTTGTGGTCCAACTTGGTACAATAAGATTTTCGACGGAACACCAGAGATGAGATCTCATCCAAAGAAGTGGAAGAGGAATTTGCATTAGTCAAAAAAGAAAAGAAATCCAAGGGAAAGAAATCCCAAGGTGAGGAGGGAAACAAGAATAAGGACTTATCAAACATCAAGTGCTTTCACTGTCACAAGTTCGGGCATTATGCCATGAAATGCACATAGAAGAAAGCAAACAAGAAGGAACCTGTTGTAGTAGCAACAGGTGAAGCTCTATCTCCACAATTCGAGCTTGATTTCACTCTCATTTCATGCATGGCTATCACTGTAATGGGAATCGTGTGGTATCTCCACAATGATCTCTTCAGTGACTTGGAGGAGAAAGACATCAAGCGGAACATAGAGTTTGGAGATTATGGGAGGTATAGTGCGACCGACATCGATACAGTTACCTTTCAGAGTGATTATGGCTCCCCTCTTAGAATCAAATATGTGATGTATGTTCCAGAACCAAAAAATACTCTTCTTTTCGTGATAGTATTGGAAGACCATGGAAACAATTTGATTTTTAGCAAAGGAAATTTTTTCCTTAGACACATCGCCATGGGAAAGGTGAAACGGATCTATGTGCGAGTCAAGAAAATGTATGCTCTTGCAATACAAGATGCATCAAAGCTTTGAGGAGCAAGGAAAAGGTTAGGAACTTGGTGGTTGAGAGGGAGAATGAATTACCTCTCAACATGTAGCCTTAGAAGCAACCTCAACAAGTTGTTGAGAAGCCACAATTGGAGAAGAAGAGAGGAGATCGAGTGGAGAAATCCACTCAAGAAGAGACCTCTAGTAGTGGGAAATTTCAATCCAAGTGGGTAGAGGGAGAACATGCAACACCTCCTAACATGATGTGGGACGATGTGAAGCAATAGTCCCAAGAGTTGCAGAAATTTGGGCAGGGTCCATTGAGTGTTTTGTCTCATGGATCATTGCCTTGCTATGGGAGCCTAGAGTACACATGAACAGGATGGGTCAGTGGTAGTTGATGTAGTCATATGTCATATTGGTAGAGGCTGAGACTAGCAACATTAATACATTGGGGAGTGAAGAGAAGAGTTGGCAGCAGTGCATATGGCATAGTGCAGAGTCAACAACAGTGCATAGTTTTCAGTAGACAATGTAGTAGCTAGTAGCAGTTAGAGACTCCAGTGACATATCCATCATACTGATTCAGTCTTGATGCATTTTTAGTATAAGAAGTTGCAGCAGCAACAATACTAGAGAGAAGTGTTGCATGCAAAACATTCCAAAGGTACCAAACTAAGATAGAATTGAATTTATTTCTTATTGAGAGGGAATGTTGAAAGTAGAAACAAGAAATGTTAAAAATAACATCTAGAAAAATCCTAATTTAATTTTTATTTGAATTAAATTAGGAATTAAATTGTAATTATATTCACATAGCAACTTGTGATAGTTAAGTAAGTTAAGTTGACTTAGTTGGCTTAGTAAATTCGAGTTGGAATTCTATCTAGAGTCATGTAGAGTGATCTCTAAATTTTAGGGGCCAGGTTGAGTTCTTATTGAGTTGTAATTATTTAATTCATTTTAAATAAGTTAAATTTAGTTAAACTAGTTCTAACTGATGGAGGAACTAGTGAGAGGTCAACTGAATTAAAATTGATTTAATTCACATGCAGTGATCAAGCAGATAATGGAAGATTCACTCATAAATAACTCATGCATGTCAGTTCAGAGGAAGACCCAATTGAGATTAGAGTTCAAGGACAATGTAATATCAGTTGTATAATTTTCCGAGTTGTACAGATGATGCATGCAATTAGTAGAAGGCATATGATGTATTACACATTTATGGTGAGGGATTTTCCAATTAAGTATGGGTTAATTTTCTCAGGAATTGCACAAGGAAGTAGGGTCTTGGCAGGAAACAGAATTGACTAAGTGTTGGCTTGAGTTGGTTTATGAAGCAGAGAGATAGATTTTACTTGTGCACAAATTGTTTGGGTTGAAAAAGCATTGTATTTTCTTCTCAAATCTTCTGGTTAATGCAATATAGATAGTCAGGGTTTTGAGAAGTTTATTTCCCCATAAACATATTGTGTTATGTGTGATTCAAATTCTTCCTTTTCTTCTTAGTTTTTTTATCGATCAATTTTTGTTTCCTCTAATAAGTAGAGTAGATTCAAGTCTTTTGTTCTATCATATTACATAAGTAGTTTGAATCTACAAGCAAAAATCTACAAAAATGTCTTGCAGTTGAGATCTCTTCATATTCTGACTCTGTATATGATAGGGCGAATTGATGATCATCTACAAGCTTCAAAGATACATCAACCGAGCTTAAGCCACATCTTGAACCTACTTCTTGAGCCTACAACTAGAGACAACCATACCCAGATTCAAAGTTGTAGCCAAAGATAAGGAAGTCAATGAATGTGCCTTTGGTTGGTGGTCTTCCTTAAACCACCGTAAGTTGAGACCTCCCTCTTCAAGTTGAGGTTCTCCCCTTTTTTGTAGGTTGAGACCTCCCTTTTCCGAGTTGATGGTCTCCCTTTTCAGATAATTAGGGACACTTCCTCTAGCATAAGACTAAAAACTTCTTTCTAGGTTTGGAAATGTTATGGGAACTACACTAAGCATTCGAGTTTGAGACATCAATGGTCTCCCTCTTGAAAGCAATAAGGAGCACTTCCTGTAGCATAAGACCTCAACTGTTAGCCAAATTTGGAAGAGTTCTAGGAACTTCACTAAGCTTTCCAGGTTGAGACCTCAATTGTCTCCCTTTTGAAAGAATTAGGGAGAACTTCCTCTAAAAGAAGACTTCAGCTTCTAGCCAGATTCAGAAGAGTTCCAGGAACTACACTAAGCATCCCAGTATTGGTGGTCATTATTAAACCATCACTGGTTGAGACCTCGAGTTCTCTCACGTTATACCTTCATTTGAAAGAACACATTCATCCATTGGCCATCACTTTTGTATTATAACTCTCTTCTTGGACTCATTTATACCTCTTCAGATTAAGGGGGAGGGCGGATGTTTGACACCTAATTCACTAAGGGTTATGGTGTGGAATATGAAAGGTCATTGGAATCCAACAAATCACTTGGTATATGAAAACCAAGGGTCATAAGAATGTATTATAAATTTATATCTTTGTTAATAGAAATGAAACTCACCTCTTATCTTTCTTTTCTTGTATTGTCCATGTGTGTGTTGAACCATTTTAACTCCATACAAATAAAATAAAAACATCCCTATGTTAAAATAAAAATTGTATGTTATTATTTTTTAATTATTTTTTGTTGGGTAGTTTAAGTAAACTTGAAATAAAGATAAAAATAAAAATAAATCCTATATTAAAATATTATCAATTTTTTGTTGAGTAATTAAAGTAAAATTGGAATAGAAATAAAATTACCCTATCTTAAATTAAAAATTATAGTTATATTTTTTTAATCAAATTTTTATTGAGTAGTTAAGGTAAACTTGACTTGGTCAAGTTAATGGTGGTGTTTGAGCTCCATATTTATGACAACCCATGGTATTCATGTGGAATATACCCAATTTAAAATGGGGAATTAAACTAAAGTAAATATCTTAAGATGAAAAGAGATTTGATCCCTCTAGGTGCTTGGAAGATCTGAAGCTAAGATGAATCTAGGGTAGTGGTAATACATCCCAATCCAAAATATCTATGAAACTCGCCTTTAATTCCATCAAATGTAAAATATATAATTTGAAGTTTACTGTAAAAGTTATTAGTTTTAAATTGAATTCATTTTTTTAAATTTAAAGTTACATGATAACATCTCCCCTATATTAAGTTACATATTATCACAATGAAAAAAAAATTATATTATTAAAATTTAAACATTACATTTTATCTATAAATTAAATTTTTTATTTTTCCAAAATTTTAAAATATTTACTTAATATTATAAAATAAATTTATTTTAATTTAATCGTTATTATTTGTTTATATAAATGGTATACAAATTTTAAAATTTTGAATATGTTTTCTTTTTAATGGAAAATGAAGATAGGTCCTCTTGGACCACACCTCTGTCTGAGCTTAATCCTAAGGGTGTAAAGATGAATTGAACATGTAACTTCCCAATAACCCCCGAGGCTAAAACAAATTGAGTATACTTATAACTAGTACAAACACATTAAAAATATTAGTTTGGTTGATATAACCGAACGCTTCATCAATATAACCAAAAAAAACTATTGCAACATGAAGAATGCCTTACTAATGCACACATTTAGCTGATTAACCATGTATAAAAAGGTTATGGGGCAACTTTAACTTAAGAGAAAAATGAATTATAAATGAATGCTATAAATAATAATGAGGAACTTATCATGAAGGAATGGAGGAACTTATTACAATTAGAATAATCTCAAAGGAGTTGTCTAGCTAGGCAGAGGAATTGCCCAGATGACCAAAAGTAGCTGGAATCGGGGAAATTTTTTTTCAAAAAATCTTGTAGAGGTAGTGTTTGAATCATGTTTTTGATGGTGGAAATGGATTCAACACCATCAAAAACATCTAGAACACCTAAAATTTTGAAGTTTAACAACTATAACTTGGATTTACAAAAATGTTTGCGGGATTTTCTCTAAATATGATCGGAATTTCCATAATTTTCCAAGCAATTCCTCTAGCTACTTAGACTAAGCCAATCTCAAAGCCCTAGGAAATTGGTGGGTGGGAGCCACATGGCATGAATATAATTTTTTGAATTTATTAAAAGTAATGGACCATTTTTCTAAATAAAATTTGCTTATATATCAAAGAATGTTATAAATAATGAGGAGGAACTTATCATGGAAGAACTTATTAGAATTGGAATAATTTCAAATCCCTAGGAAATTGGTGGGGGCGCAGCCAAGTGACACTAATATAATTTTTTAAATTTATTAAATTTAGTGCAACCTAACAAATTCTTTAATACACTACATTTGTTGATAAGAATTAAGACTAAGCATATGCTCACCATATTCCCTTCAGAATCAATCTGATCCTCAATTAAAAAAAAATAAAAAATAAAAATCAACAAATACTTATCTAGTTGAAATAAAAAATCAACAAATACTTATCCAGTTGAAATAAAAAGCTTTTGACAAAAATTCATTTAAACATTTTTAAAAAACGGTTTAAATTAATAAAATTCATCTCTCAAACTATTTTTTATAATATTATATTAAAAATAAAAAATAATATTAACCGAAATTTATTTGTGTATTCGATTTTGAAGAGTGTGTTTTTGGTCAATCAAATTTAAAATTATGTGATAATCACATATGCTATAAACTAATTTCATGGGTTGCAATTTTTTAATTATAAATTAAATTGACGAGTCACAAATTTTAATATATATATATATGGTGCCTCGATAATTAGGGGGATGTAGTAAAGGAGGAGTCATAAGAATGTGTTTGAAACTAAGAGATTGATGAATTAATCTCTTAGTTTCATAATAACAATGCCTTAACTTTATCAATCTAAGGGTTCATATTCCTAAGGTTCAATATAAATATTTTTGGTTTGTAATCATGATCAACCATGACCCAAACACTCATCTTAACAAAAATGTTAAAACATGTAATCGAAACACTAATCTTAATCTTATTGCTAATATTGTAAATTAGGCAAATAAAACTAATATTGTCAATATTTTTAATTAAATTCAATAAGGCTAATCTCATTATAAATATTTAATAAATAATATAATTTAATTACTAGATATTTTAATATAATATAGTTATTTATTTTATTAACCTTATTGTGCGAATATAGGAGCAATCATAAGCATGTGTTTGGTGCTCTCTGCTTCTCTCTCATATATCTCCCATAAAGGAAAACACAAGTTACTTTGAATTGTTTGTTTATAAGATAGCTACCTGTCTTAGTGGAACTAGCAGATCTGAATAGACACTAGTCTTCTAGGAAACAACGTTAGCTATGAGAAGATATCCATGGATGTTCTGATTCTAAAGTGAAAGTAAGCAATAGATGAGGCAATTAATGACAAATAATTCCACTTATTAACTCGGAAAAACACAGTATACAAAGGGATAAAATGCATGGGAAGGAAAAAGAACTCAACCACGAAAACAATATAGAGTTAGGTACATTGTTATGCTTCTTAACCTGCAAATGATACCCAAATACAGAATATGCGAAGAAAAGAGACCGATAACACAGAATATGCGAAGAAAAGATATCCAGAACACAGAATAGCGAAGACTTTATTATTCAGAGAGTAATGTTCACTTGCCTTTTCGAGGGGGCAACCTCCAATAGAGCAGAGCTCGATTACAAAAAAATAAGACACGATGCTCCTCGCAGGGAGTTACTATCCTCTATATATGACTCCTACAAGTAATACTACGGGTCAATACCGCTTATTACTAATACCGTCGGCCCATTTGCAACTAACTGTGGTTCCTTTATTAAATGCGGATTAACCACTTACAATTATTAATATGGGCTTTATTGACTCTTAACTATGACGTGGTCCCATTACATAGGTAAGGGGGTTAGGGTGGGACCCTAACATGCCCACCCCCTTAAGACTAGCCTTGTCCTCAAGGCTGAAGCTGCGGAAACTGCTACAGAATAGTGGCTGGCTCCCAAGTTGCATCTTCTGGAGAGGTGTCTTTCCATTTGACTAGGACTTCCTTAATCATGCGGCCACGCAGTTGCTTGACTCGTGTGTCGAGGACCTGTTCCGCTTGAAGCCAGATGGATCCTTCTTCGTCCAGTTCTGATAGACTCATCTGAATTCTGCAATTATTCCCAATCACTTTCTTGAGGCATGAAACATGAAAAACTGGATGGATTTTTGCAATAGGTGGCATATCCAACTTGTAGGCCACTTCTCCAATGCGTTGAAGTACTTGATATGGTCCGTAGAATTTGGGAGAGAGTTTCTGACATGCTTTGTCTTTGAGTGATGTTTGCTTATATGGTTGGAGCTGTAAAAAGACCTGATCCCCTTCTTGAAATTGGCGCTCTGAGCGATGCTGGTCTACCTGTTGCTTCATGCGGTTCTGAGCTTGATGAAGATTCTCGCGAAGATGGGCGAGCATAGTTGCACGATGTTGTAGGAGTTGATCCACTGCTTGGAATTTTGAGCAACCCTTGAGATACGAAGTAGGTGAAGGCGGGAGTTGACCATATACTGCTTCATAGGGAGTCATTTTGGTGGTGGCATGATAGTTGGTGTTATACCACCATTTAGCCAGAGGTAGCCAATGTACCCAAAGGTGTTGCTTTTCTGAAGTGAAACACCTAAGGTAGGTTTCTAGACATTTGTTGACGGCTTCGGTTTGACCATCTGTTTGCGGATGGTAGGAAGTACTGAGTTTTAGTTGAGTGCCTTGTATTCTGAAGAGTTCCTGCCAAAAATTGCTGGTGAAGATCGGGTCGCGGTCGGACACAATAGAAATGGGCATGCCATGCAATTTGAAGATCTGATCCATGAAAGTTTGAGCAACCAAGGTGGGTGTAAACGGGTGGGGGAGAGCGCAGAAATGAGCATACTTCGACAATCGGTCCACAACCACCATGATGACTGACTTGTTCCCTGACTTTGGAAGACCTGTAATGAAATCCATAGAAACTTCTGTCCAAATGGATGCTGGAATGGGCAATGGTTGTAAGGTGCCTGGTGTGTTGACTGTTTCCCCTTTGTGGTGTTGACAGACCTCGCATTCGGTTACGAATGTAAGGATGTCCTTTTTCATGCCTGTCCAGAAAAATGATCTTCTGGTGCGAGCATACGTCTTCTGAAAGCCCGAATGTCCTGCAATGGGAGATGAGTGCATCTCTGCCAAAATGCGACTTTTGAAGGTGGATGTTGGTGATATTACGACTCTGTCCTTGTAGCGAAGAATATCATCCTACACGAGTAGCCTTTGTGGAATTTGGATCGGCCTGTAATTGAGAAATGAGTTGGGAGAACTCGGGGTGTGAAAACCATTCTCTGCGAGCTTCTTCAATCCATTCTGGAATGGGGAGGGAAATAGCTAGCAGGGTACTTTCCTCCTCAAATTGGCGAGAGATAGTGCATCGGCTACCCTATTGTCTTTCCCTTTCTTGTAAATGATCTCATAATCATATCCTAGCATTTTGGCTAGCCATTTATTTTGTTATGGGGAGGATAGGCGTTGCTCCAAAAAATATTAAGACTGTGATGATCTGTGCGGATTTGGAAATGTCGCCCCAATAAATAAGGTCACCAGGTGTCGACTGCATGTAAGATGGCCATCATTTCCTTCTCGTATGTAGATTGGCCCTGATTCTTCCCACTGAGTTGCTAGCTTGTGAAGGCCAACAGTCGCGCTTCCTGCATTAAAACCGCGCCAATACCTGTCCCCAAATCATCACATTCAATGACAAGAGATTTGGTGAAGTCAGGTAGTGCTAAAAATGGAGTGGAACACATGGCATTTTTTAAAGCTGTAAAGGCCTGTTGTGCTTCCTCATTCCAGACGAATGAATTTTTCTTTAGGAGTTGGGTGAGGGGCTTTGCTATGCGACCATAGTTGCAGACAAATTTATGATAATAGCCTGTGAGACCCAAAAATCCTCGCAAGCTCTTCAAGGTCTTAGGTTGAGGCCATTCCTGCATTGCTTGGATCTTTTTGGGGTCCACCTTGACACCCTCACGCTCCACAATGTGGCCTAAATACTCTACCTCTTCCATGCCAAATGAACACTTGGACATCTTGACAAATAATTTATGCTTGCAGAGCAGTTGCAAGAGTAGATCTACATGCTAAAGATGTGTGGCCCAAGTGCAACTATAGATGAGGATGTCATCGAAGAAGACAAGGAAAAATTTCCTGAGATATGGTTT
>APFE031131349.1:6152-18323 GCA_000404065.3 Pinus taeda
TGCCACCACATTTTGCTTCCCCTTTTTGTAGATGATTTCAAAGTAATAACCCAACATCTTTGTGACCCACTTTTGTTGCTCTTCAGAGGATAATCTTTTTTCTAAAAAATATTTAAGGCTATCATGACCGTTTTTACCTTGAAGTGTCTTCCCATTAGGTAGGGTCGCCATTTCTTAAGTGCATGGAGTATTGCCAACATTTCCTTCTCATAAATAGCTTTGTGTAAAAACTTTCCCTTGATTGGACGACTTTCAAAAGCAATGGGTCTTTCTTCTTGCATTAGAACAGCACCAATTCCATTTCCTGAAGCATCACATTCCACAATAAAGGTTTTTGTGAAGTCCGGTGTAGCTAAGACCGGTGCTTGGCACATTGCCTCTTTAAGATGTTCGAAGGCCTTTGTTGCTTCTGGATTCCATGAAAATGCATCTTTCTTCAATATGTTGTTAGAGGTGCTGCTATTCTCCCATAATTCTTAACAAACTTGCGATAATACCCTGTCAACCCAAGAAATCCTCGCAGATGCTTTATGGATGTGGGGATTTTCCATTCTTTAATGGCTTTAATTTTGCTAGGGTCTACCTTAACTCCTTCATGAGATACAATATGACCCAAATATTCCACCTCCTGGACTCCAAAGAAACATTTGGATCTTTCTGCATATAATTGTTTCTCCTCCAATAGTTGTAGCACCCTGTCAACATGTTCAACATGATCCTTCCAAGACTTGCTGTAGATTAGTATATCATCAAAAAATACTAACACAAATTTTCTAAGGAATGGTTTGAAAATTGAATTCATCAAACCTTGAAATATTAAAAGTGCATTCGTAAGGCCAAAAGGTATGAACAAAAATTCATAATGACCCTTATGAGTTCACTTTTACATTGGAAAACAAAAAGTTCTACAACACAACTTTATCTTTCAAACTCACCCAATTTTATAACTCATCCCATCCCATCTGGGATATTCCTTTTTATATTATCTTTAACCGTAAAAAAAAGAGATATTACCAAAAAAATAGATTGATGTACACGATAGCAACCAACCAAGATAACAGGTAAACCCATCCATTAGTTTGACTCTCTTAATATGTTAGTTTTTTGCATGAACAAACCAAGCTACCAACATAAAAAATTTATCGAAGAGACAAACGGGGAAAAGTTTCAATAGCTTTGATCTCCCAATTCTAAGATAATCCATTAAAAAAAACTATTTATAAAATCCAAATTCCAAATATGAATAAGGTGAGAATGATTAGATTGGACTAATATGATTTAGTATCTTTTAAGAGAATGGCCAAAATTGGATAATTTTGGGAATACTTTTAGTATCTTTTAAGGGAATGGCCAAAATTGAATTATCTTGGGAATACAATAACAATAATTACGATATGTGAATAATATTTTAATTTTTTTAATATACTTTATCTTTAATTTATTAAAAAATAATCATGAAATTTAGTTAAAATTATATATAATTTAATAATATTTAACATCACATATAATTTAATCAATTTTATTTTTATTTAAAATTTTCAAGATCGACCCCACGGGCCATGGATAGTCGTGGAGGTACGATGGTTGGCGAGCGAAGTGGATGACCTGAGAGTGCTTACCTCACACCGAAGTGGACAAATTACCATGATTATTTTGAGCTTTAAAAGCTCTGAAAATCATTAAGCGCAGGTTACAATCTCGCTACCCTTCGTTCGCTGGAATAGATAAATATACAACTATTAATCTACAATTTCCGAGCATTACTGTAGTCTATGCTAACTGATTGTAGTTTGGGAGATTGATAATTGAATGGCCAACTCTAAAGAAATTATTCTCTCTTATTTATACGTTTAAAAATAGACATAATATTGAAGGGAAAGTTGAGTGAATGTATTTTGGGAAATTGATAATTGAATGGCTAGCTGGAAAGAAACTTTGAGATTTCTTTTATTTTTAGGTTTGAAAATCACAAATTTTCACCAATTAATGAAAAAATGAAGACATACCAGGAAAGACATATTTGCTTGGCATGCTGATAATTGTCTATGAGTTGTAAGAATAGTGGAGTGACCTGTAAAATAAAAACTATAAGTATCAATGTTGTGATGAAACCATTAATAGTGAAATTTATCATCAAACTTAAAACTAATAAGGAATTAAATTGAATCCATTGTTATACATATTGACAAGGTAGTTATAATAATAAGTTAAAGATAATCTAAATGGAATGATTCATTGCATTTTATTGATAGCTTTAGCTAAACAAGGAGCCATTGCCATGGCGGTATTCCCTGCCGGGCTCTGCAGGGAATTTCTAGCAACAAGTCATATTTATAAATAACAAAGGAATTGGAAATGGAAACAGTGGAAAGACATAATGAAAAAATGTAGCATAAATTTAAGAATATTTCTGTAAGTTAACAAAAAGAAGCAGTGGAAAGACAAAATGAAAAAATGCACCATAACTTTAAGAATATTTCTGAAAGTTAACATTATTGTTGATTGCATTTGTGAAATAAAATAACAATAGATTGTCTATTGAAATCTATATTTTACTAGTTAAACATGTTGCCTAATGTTGTATATTTCCTTTATAACATCACTTGGATTGTCATGAGTTATGAGCATTGAAAAAATTTGAGAAACTCAAGAAAAGATGTGAGATCTGAGTTATCTAACATGCTTGCTTTTAATTTTTGACGATTGACTAAACATAACAATATAGGAACTATTCTTATGCTTTAATTTGCAGATTACGAAGGAAACAAAATAAAAAAAACTTGATGAGCCCATACCTTAACATTAACAGAGAGTTAATTGGTCCAAAGTTAGAGTGCTAGGGTTAACAATGTGCAATTTCCAACATTCATATTCATTATTAATAAGTGAATTTTAACAATAAATCCACTTCTTCACTTCTTGAGAATGTATTGGTTCATCACTTCTTTACCTATATATTCATATTCATTATTAATAAGTGAATTTTAACAATAAATTCACTTCTTCACTTCTTGAGAATGTATTAGTTGATCACTTCTTTACCTATATGATTTGATTAAGTGAATGAGGATTGAATTTGCATACTTTCAAGACATAACAAGATTGCATAAACAATAAAATAACATTATATTCGAACCAAACACTCCAAAGATTGCACAAACATTATGTTGAAGGGAGAATACAATACATTAAAGGAAAAGGAAAAACTATGCACTACAAAAGGTCTTATCTATCAAATACATGCGAAGGCTATATTTAAAAGTATGTTGGAAGGATCTACGAGCAATGTGATGAATAATATATCAAAATGTGTGTTGAATATACATGTGTTGAAAGGGTAATAAAAACAATACCGAAAACCATACACAGGAAACGAATAAAAGGTTTGATAAATGATGCAAAGTTTTATATTATTTATTGCCAAAAGAAATATAGTAAATACATTGAGGGAGAATATGTCACATAGTGAGTTGAGGAAGAATATATTACATTGCAATACGTTGGAGAATAATGCAATATATTACATTAAAATGTGTTGAAGAGATATTGAAATGTGTTGAATACATATTGCAAATTCGTTGAAGAATATTGTTGTGCATTGAAAGGATGATACCAGCAATGCATTATGTTGAGATGATATATTAATACTGGTGCAATATATTAAAGCAGTGAATATATCAAATAACAGCCCGTTGAACAAAAATTTACAAAATGTGTTGAAAGGATCAGTAATTACATCAAAATAAAGTAAGTTGAAAACAATGGAAAGGCAACATTAAAACCCATTTAAGAGTAGGATTGCGAATCCATCAAAGGCTGTGTTGAAAACTATCCAAGCTGGGCATTGGAGAGAATATGTAACAAGCAGTGCGTTGAAAGATAAATACGTTGACAATATGGTTGAAGCAAATATAAAGGTGCATTGAATAGGATATGTATTTAAATAATCTATTAAAGGTATGCGATAGAACTTGTTAAAAGCTGTTATAGTATTTGCTGCGAAATTGAATTGATAATAAAGTATGTTGAAGAGATATTGCAGTGCGTTGGAGAAATATAGCAAATGCTTTGGGAGGAGAAATATTGAAATGCATTGGAAGATAATAAATTAGAGAAATATTGAAATGCATTGGAAGATAATAAATTAAAGTAGCACATTGAAAGATAATAAATTAAAGTAGCACATTGAAAGATAATAAATTAAATCAGTACATTGAAAGGAGTTAAACATAGTGGGTTACAAAATATAATACATGCTTGCAAAGGAAATGCATTGGAGATAATACCTTTGTACTGAAAGGAGTTACAAATAACCCAAATAACCCGAAGTAAAGAGTATTTACGCAGAACCTCTAATTGTATGGACCTGGACGAGAATTTCCAAGTCTCTCCTCGTATTTCGTTCTTTTTCCTGTCAAATAACATAATGAGTGAAATTTGCGTACATTTCAGGTATGCAAAAAACAGAAAGAGCGCTGGAGCCTCATTTTATTGCCGAACTTCTGTGATGAGATTTTGGAGCTTGTACTTCTTGTCCAGGTTATCAGAGGAGAATTTACCATCGGTAAGGCCATATTATTACATAATATCTATATGAATTTTGACATAAGAAATATTGCATATGAAAAAAAATGGAAGCAACAATTTAATACCAGAGAAAATTGATATTCTCATTGAAGAGAAACTAGAAGAACCGCGGGCTCTCTCTCCTGAAAATACAGACATCAGGGATATCTTAAGGATGCTATCAGACAATGTACAGTGATGAAGTAAATGCAGTCAACGATTGGCTGTCAAATTTACAGTAAGCATCAGTCTTTGCCTCTTTCATATTCCTTTCCACACTAGGGAAAAATTTATGTAAAAAGTCATCCATGGATGTAACGCCACCTGCAAATTGTGGTCAACAATGTATGAATACACATTCAGCAATCACAGAATTCATTTTGATGCACGAACACAAAACCAGATGCATTATTCATATTATGATACTGCTATATTCTGAAGGTAAAGATATGGAATATGAATACTGCTATATTCTGAAGGTAAAGATAAGATTCCATAGAACAGATCTTACAAGTATTCCATGCAAACTGTTGTATACAGGGAAGACTTAAAGTCAGAATGAGTATTGATAGTATATATAGCACAGGTAAAGAAAAGACGCCAACTTACAGTGTGCTGCATATATGAAAGTTATTTTATTTCATTATGTTCTTCTAAGTTCAGGGCTGTAGAAATAATGCCAGTTTAAAGAAATTATAATGCCAGTTTAATGCAGACCTGAAATTCCTATATCATAACCGAAGATGAGGCCTCCAGTGGCGGCTACAATGCATGAGAAGAAGATGAACACTGTTACCCGGCGACTACAATGCATGAGAAGAAGACGAACACTGTTACCCGGCGACTATAATGCATGAGAAGAAGACGAACACTGTTACCCTGCCTGGGTGAACCTCCCCTCGGCTATTGCCGCCTTCGATGAACATTCCACCTGCCATTATGCACTTAATTTGGAATGCGATTTGGGTTCAAGCAAGGCCTTGTTATTACCCATTACCTCACCTATGATTTGAATTACTATTTCAAATCCGTGGCAGCTTCCATATGCCAACAAATTACACAGAAGAAAACCAAAGGACAATGTCCATTGATATGGAAGAACTCAACTAAATATAGCACAATGGGAATGCCGTCAGCGATATGGATAAAACCAAATCCTACCTTATCTAAAATGAATTCAAAAAATGCATGTTCAACTGAAAGTAGCTCCCCACAACCGCGGTCTCTCTCTCCGGAAAATACAGACATCGGGGATATCTTAACACAAATACAGACGTGAAAATCCCTAGTTACCATGGCATTAGGAATAGGAAAATCATAAATTAACTAAGAGATTAGAGGGTTAATGACTTCAGATTTAATGAATAGAAGTTCAAGAGCGCTGCACAGATGCTATACTTGTAAATAGTCATGAAAACATTGGTATGAAAAACGTGGATGTAGACTTTAAATAGGCATGCAATAGTATAATTTATTCTTCAATTGATTTTACCATAAACAACAGGAGGCGAGCATTAACCTCTATTATGAAATCATGAAACAGAGGAACCAATGCTGTGCGAATGGCGACCCTAATACGATGACCAACAATATAAAAGTAGATAGCAGCTACTAATAATTCTAATGAATCAAAATTCCACAAATAACTAACTTACAGAATGAGAAACTAAGAGCTTATGGACATGCATATTACAGAAGATCATAACCGAAAAATTTACCCCTTTCCTCTTTTAATTACTTTCAAACTGATGGAAATATGAAGAATAACGGTGCACATGTCAACTGAAGTAAAATTGTAAGTGATTAAATCATTTCTTATGGTGGAAGAGTTCACATGCAAAGCCTGTAGGGAAGTGGAATTTCTCAGCCATTTACAGCCTAGGCCGAGGCACATTGCAATATTACTGGCATATTACAAATCCTATTCAGGAACTAGGTGGCCAACAGCCTTCAAATCCACACGCAAGCATATAACTGTGTAAAATCACCCTTTATATATATATATATATCATTGAATAACTCAATTCACGTTGAAATGGTAGAAAACCCTTGTATTGCTATCATTAAGAGCCAAAACAAGTTCGATTACAGTCACCTGGGTGACAGTATTGGAAAGAACATTTCTTCACCCAGAAGCAAAAATATATATACACATTAAGAGCAGAGCTCTATTCAATTACGTAGGGTCTCCACACACAAGAAAAAAAAAGACATTAAGAGAAATGCTCTATGCAAATACAAAGGTGCATCATAAGCCCCTTGAATAAGTTCTCTTTAAAATAAATAACCAGACAATATCACACAATTCATCATTAACACGCAACGAACAGTGGTAACCAGACCCATTATCCAAAGGTATGGAAACTCAATTTTAGAGCCACAAAATAGGATTTCAACCGGCCTGGAAAGTAGCATTGTAGGATAAACCCATTAGAAAAGAATATGTCGAGGAGGGTGCAGGCCCCAAGATAGTAAATTTTGAGGAGTGTGAAAATACCTGCGTTCAGACCACCACATAGTAGATAAGGTCAACACCTGCTAGAAACATTCCCATACCTGAATTGTAAGAAAAATATTTAAATTACAGAGGTAATTACCTGAGGAACAAAAGGGGTGGATCTGGGTCACCTATTTCACCGAGACAAAATCATCCAGCAGAAAAACAAGGAAATGGAGTCAATAATTCATCCCCAGAACATGATAGACAAACTCATGTTAGAAGCAACCTATGAAACACTGAAAACTCTACATTCTCTAACCTAAAAGAGTCGGGACATCAAGCTTCAAGCTGGAGCGCCACTGAGTGAAAATCTCTTGAAGGACCGGGACATCAAGCCTCTGTATGGAGCGCAACTGAGTAAACATATCTTGAAGGAGGCTGGTAATAGGCGCAGAAGCCAAATTTATGTCGTAGACGGAGGAATCACCCTGCAACAAAAAGAAAAAAAAAACCATATTAAAACACTATAAACCATGAGTCCAAGCCCTTATACAAAATAAACCCAGAATCAAAGCAATGCTTGTACCTGGTGCGACAGAGGGAGAAGTTGTTGGTTGCAGTCTCCCTAAGGAATGACAGAGCAGCTAAAAAACGCTATACCAACACTCTCCTAAACCAAAAGGAAACCCTCCCTCTCAACAAAGGGATTTTGCGATGACACTGGCGGTTGGAAAAAATACATCTAAGGCAGGGAACAATATCCATGTAGGGTGCATTGGAACAACCGCGGGCTCTCTCTCCGGAAAATACAGACATCGGGGATATCTTAACACAAATACAGAGGTTTGTTCATCACCTAGGGGTGTCGACACGTGCATTGCATGCATCTAACGCTGGATCAATGGGCAGGGTAGCAAGGCCACCTTTATTTAGTTAAGGTCACATATTTCTTGCATAAAACTTTGCATAAAAAAGCTTGTTAAAAATTCATTTACCAAACTTTGGATAAGTAAAGTGTTGCAGGTGTATTTTTCTCTCGATCCGCGCGAAGTTTCCAATAAGAGGTAAAAAAGAAAACTTTGGATAAATTGTATAGCACGCTAAATTGATGTTCGAAAACTTTGGATAAAATTTGGGAAACATAAAAAAATTTGATGATTAATTGATTGTCAACGATCGATCGATCGCTAATAGTCCCAAGCAGGGACTAATAATTAGCCAATACCAAACTATACAATTTCAAATAATAAAAATTAAAATTTAAAATTAATAAAGAAATTTAAAAAAAGAATTAGAGCAAATGTTAGAAATAATATAAAATAATAATGAATTATATAATGAAAGCTAACACAAACTACATTATAATAATTCAAAAATTGTTAAATATAATGTATTAAAGTATTAACAAGTTTTTAATTACTATAATATCAATATTTTAATAAATAATATTAAATTATGTTGATTTATCTCATTAACATATAAATAATGGAAAATGTGCCTTGGGCTAGATCAATCACATTTACTAATGTGGTCGTGCTAGTAATTAGAATAGAAGTCTTAAATCTAGATGGTGGTTGAAGGTGAAGAGTTTTTTTAAGTAAAACTATTAATGTCAAACTAATGAATCCATTGCCTAATATTTCTTAAAATAAAAATTAGTGAAAATAATTAATATGAGCAAGAGGAGAATGGGATGGGTGACCTCTCGGAAGTCTTTGTTACTGTGTGCTTCCGGGAAGTGATAATTGACTCTATGTGATTCATTTCACTAGTTTCAATCCCACTTCTTCACCCCTGTGAGCATCACCACCCGATGCAATGAATGCTAAGTGAACTATTCAAAAATCATGAAAAATTAATGAGTTACGATTACCTCTCATAGAAATAATCATAAGTGAATAATTTACTTAACTAAGTTAAATCCCAAAATAATATCTAATATAATGCTGTGAAAACTCTCTAATATTTATAATTAATATATTAATGATTTAAAAAATTATATAAATCAAATAAAATTAATAATACATAATTAACATCACTATTATAACAAAATATTTATTTATTTATTTATTTAGCTTATATTAAGAAAAAAAGACCTGTAATCATTCCCATAAATGTTCCAGAAAATTATAAATAATATAAGAGAAAGTGTTGTCATATCATGGGATCATATGATACAACGGTCGTTCCTCATGTTTTAAATACATTTAAGTAGATAAGCTCAAGCTCTTTTGTGCTTTTATGTCTATGAACTTTCTATACGCACCTTTCAGTTGGAAAGCTCGGTGGTATGGTACTTTGCATCGTGGGCATGAACGCCGTGATTAGACATATCCACTTGATAGAATATTTAAATACGCTACATCCTTAAAGAAAGGGCCAGAGCTAACGAGCCGCCATTGGCATCGCTACTTGCGCGGCCCTGATAGCTGTTTAACACAAGTGTTATTATTTTTTATTTATGTATCACTGTAAGAGTGTGTATTAAACTATTATCGAGAGCGTATGTAGTTGGTCATTTAATGTCCAATGGTATGCTGGTTAGCGCTTGCCTTTGAACTTTTATTAATTTATTTATGTATCACTACACGCGTATATGTTAAACTATTGTCGAGAGCGCATGTAGTCGGTCATTTAATACCCAATAGTATGCTGGTTAGCTCTTCTCTTTGAACTTTTATTAGTTTATTTGTTTTATATGATTATTAAAATTTAAACTAAATATAAGTACCTCATCTATCATCTCATACCTCCATCTAAATAAAGCTGGTGTGATTCAATTAATAAAATTAATTTAATGTGGAATTAAACGTATGTGTTAGGTCACTCTTCACACTAAAATAAAAACAAAAATAATACGAAGGAAGAAGTCGAGATTTGAGAGCATGGATGGTCCGCGATGGCAAAGGATTTACAGCTGCAGTTGATAGGTTCATGCGAGAAGAAAAGTGTATAGGTAGGCCCATCTTTCTTGCCACTTGTGGGAATTGGTATCTAAATTCATAAATGTGTGCGAATGGCTTCGCCATTTTCACATGATACTATGTAACTTGGCCACTTGTTTGATGTGGACAGCCCATATCATAAGAAACAAATGAACCAGGCTTTTACTCTAACTAGTTTCTATCGTTTCCTTTTTAATAATAAAGGAAACCTAAAATGAAACCTCGTAGTTGGAATTATGAATAAAGGCATGCATGTAATTTTGAATTTGTGGAAATATATTTGGAAGAATTATAGATGAATTTTGTTGGCAGTGGTGTTTAAAGTTTTGTCACGGTTGGATGCTGCAATTCTTTTTTAGTGTATGAGTGTCAAGTGTTAAGTGTGAAGCTAAATTTATGAATCACATGTAGAATTCTAGATTCTTCTACACTCCCATCAGTGTCTAGATCTCCAAGATTCTAGATCTTTCTACATTGTCATTCGTTTCTAGATCATTCTAGATCTCTATTTGAATCACATACAGGATCTCTCACCAAGGAAAGAAAGCATCATGAATCACATGCAGGATTCTAGATTCTTCTACACCGCCATCAGTTTCTAGATCTCCAGGATTCTAGATCTTTCTACATTGCCATTCGTTCCTAAATCATTCCAGATCTCCATCTAAATCACATACACGATTCTTGTAATTTCTTTGGCCATCTGAATCACATACAAGATTCTTGTAATTTCTTTGGCCAAGGAAAGCAAGCCAAGGTCCAGCGCTATTACGTAATGCAAAGTGATTTCTCCCCCCTCAACATGAGCCAAGTGTGTTTCGAACTCGATACTTTTGGCTCTGATACCAGTTGTTGGAATCACGATTGGCGTTACACCAAAACCCCACAGGTGTTAGTGAAAAGACACATCGCTAGTGTTAAGCACATGCCACTAAACACACGAGAACGTTGGATCAACACCACTATTAACAGAGAGTACAACATCGAACGAATGGAAACATGTTGAGCATCCGATACATTAGACTAAAAACATTTCCTACAATTATGGAAAGATAAATTTATGGTGAACACATCTGCATCACATAAAACCAAGCCTTTGAGGTTACTGCCTATCTCTTGAAAACAGTACCGGTATTGCATTATAGAAAGAACTAATATTGCATTTTCTAAAAAAGCTTTCGCTGAGGAATATCGAGAGGCTCATTTTAAATGTGTGATTCAGATACTTGTTTTTTTTAACTAAGGAAAAAAGTTTTAAATAAAAAACAATTTGGCCATGGTTAGATTTAATTAAAACCATTATAAAACATTAATAATTTTATTTTTATTGTGTTAGTTTTATTTAATTTTAATATTATAATTTAGAGTGTGAAGGAGATAGTATGAAGATGTCTTAAAAATATTTTATTTTGACTTTCAAGCCATAAATAAAGTGTGATATATATTGGTATTTGAATATTCTTCCAATGTAGTCTATATTAGAATTTGAAATTAAAGGTTTACAAGTTTTTTTTAATTTCAAAATTCCATATCAATATTTATGAATCACATTTAAAACATAAATTATTATATTTAAAATTAATTTCTAAAACCTAAAATTTAAGGCTTCTTCAACACCTCTTTCCATTCACATTCTACTCCATGTTCTTGATTAGAAAAGTAACATATGACACCTCCATTGAATGTGGCTTTACACATTCTTAAATTTACAAACCATTTTACAAATTCTTAAATTTACAAATCTCACATTTACTAATTTTCAATCTTCATTTCAGTTTACATAGAAGGGCATTTTCCTTCCATGGACCATCTCTCCATTTCAAACTTGGAGTGATAGCAAGAGGTACTAATGGTTTGCAACTAAGCTAAAGTTTGATCTTATTTGACTGATTCTAAAGAGTTCTGCAATCCTTGCACTAGCCTAAATACCACCCGTCTAAATACCACCCGGGAAGGGCTAATTGAAGCCCCTCATTCAAGATGGCTGTAGCCCATCATTCAGAACAATATTAAGATTTAATATATCAAATTTATGATAATGTAAATATTTTTTTGTTTTAATTAATAGGAAAAGAAATTATTTTAACGTGTTAAAATCTTTGAAAATGTGTTAAACCTCTTAACTCTAAAATTAAAAATTTGATTCCTATAAATTTTTGAAAAATATTAAATTAAAATAAATTTAGATTAATATCAATTTTAGCAGGTTAATAACGTTCA
>APFE031131368.1:20808-51062 GCA_000404065.3 Pinus taeda
TGGTATTGTAAAATCCACCCATGGTATTCATTCACCCATGGAATTGACCCATGGTATTGTAACTGAAAAATACTATAACTAACAAGTCACATTTTGTAAAAGGACAGATGGTCTGCCACAATGTAGCCTTTACAGTTATTATCGGTTTTAATAAAAAGTTTCTTTGTGGTTTTGTTTATTGGGCATTCTCCTCTTATTTTTCTTCTGGCAATTCAAGCTTTCATATCTTGGGGGTCTCTACCCCAAGATCCATTTTAAGTTTTCAGATCTTGGGGGTCTCTCCTCCCAAGATCTACTTCAATCTTTTAGATCTTGGGGGCCTCCCCTCAAGATCCGGATCAATTGCCTTTCTATCTAACTTATTCCATTCCTCATCTATCGTCGATGAGAGTTCCTTTGTTATGCACTCAATCGACAAATATTGATCCTTCAAAATCAATATATCCTCCATCTGTGATTTCCATAGGGCAAAATTAGCCCGCTCAACTTCTCCATATATGTAACTGTTGTCTCCATTGTCAATAAAATTCACAGCCCAGAAAATCAAACTCCTCTTACAAAATAAAACTTTACAAAAAAACCTTTAATTATAGCACCTTTTGAAATAAAAGACAAAATCCACATCCTTCAATAATTTTTTTATCATATAACAAAGATCACCTCCCTTTTAAAAAAAATAATCTGTCTCTCTTAACAAAGGAGCACCTCCCTTTTAACAAAGGAACACCTCTTCTTTTTAATGAATTAATGAATTAAAATGCATTACTTCCAACCCCATGTTTTTAATGTTGTTCGTTTAAACAACGACAACCACAACTCACAAAAATACGCGATCCCATACGATTCCACTGGTCACTGCCTTCACCTTCCAGCGTTCTCTAACAGATAGCAGAACTTTGTCAAAGAAGGGCTCGTTGGTGTAGTGCTGAGCTTCAACGTCGTGACATCAGGTGGCATGCACAGGATATATCAACCCTCCTTGAAGAGTGTGGGTGTTGAAAGAGGCCGCAAGTATTAGAGGTCGCATGGTGTGAAAGAAGTCGCCAAATCAAAGGGACTAGAGAGAGTCCTCTCTATGCTAACGATGCCTTGGCCAATGAAAAAGTCCAAGACGTCAACTGAGAACAGTCTCAACACAAACCTTATAAAAGGCCACTTTATTGCACAACGGTTTGCATCCACTTCATTATTAGTGAGATGGCAATGGTTCAGATCATGAACAACTCGTAGACAATGCCAGTGGTGGACATTGCTGGATGGGATTCTACCGATGAGGAGATCAAGAGGGAGATCGAGCATAAGTAAAATATCAAGAAGGCTCTAATACCAGTTGATGGGCGCAGAGGAGCACATAAAACACAAGACTTCACAAATTCACAAACATGCAACATATCACAAACAAGAATTGAAAACCGAAAGCACATAAAACACAAGATTTTCATTATTGGAGGCAGAGGAGAGATTACAAATTTATAGATGGAAGAAGCTCTAGAATTCTCCAATTATTTCATGTGGAATACATGACTGCACAGTGGAGTCACTGAGATGGTGTAGTAGGTTGGTGTTGGTGGTGTGGGCGGGGGACAATTGAAGATGGTGAGGTCAACACTGATTTATTTTTTTAATTCGGCTTCACGTTTAACAAGCAAGATTTAATTTATTGTGATTATGATAAATCAAATCCTAAACCAACCAAGCAGCTCTCCCTATATTTGAATGTAATAAGGAGTGAGTCAATTTGAACAATAAGTTTAGATACTCAAATTTTACTATAACAAAATCGATTCATAATCAGTTCATAAGTTTAATTTTACACATGTACCCATCAAACTTAGAGGCCACTTTGGATACCAAAATCTAATAAGTGTGGAGTTATCTTCTCGCTACTGAATTTGGGAAATAATTCCTATTGGAAAATTGTTAATTTTCTTTAAAATCCCATTGAGTAGAAATGAACATTACCTATGATACTATTTTTCTTTACCCATGTTGCGAGATTTTTCCACAATTTTTTCGAGGGTTGTTTTCCCTTATCGTTGTTAGTTAAAGTATTCAAAGATCCTGAAAAGACCCACATTTGTTGAGGCGAGAGGCTCGCCACCTCCGTGCAATGATTTTACTACTAAGTCTACAAAGACATACATACTCTACCTCCCCTCTGGTTTTGAACATATGACATCTTAAGAGGAAACACATGCTCTCAACCATTAGGCCCACTCAAGATGTAATGCATGTTTAATTAGTTGTCTATATGACCTAATATAATAAAATATCCAATGTGGGTTATGAACAAAATATTTTAATATGAATTATATACTAATAAAAAAATTCATTTTAATGTAAAAGATAAAATGGGCTCAGTGCACATGTTATGTTAAAATATTTTTTATATATTGTTTTAAAAAAATCATAATATAATATATATATATATATTATATATATATATATATATATATTATATATATATATATATATATATATATATATATATATATATATATATTATATATATATATATATATATATATACACACTTTAATCCTTTTTAGGTAACCATTTTGTCGAAATCCAAGAAAGAATTTTTGGACTTATAAGTTTAAGTAATATAATCTCTATAGTATTCAAAAACACAATTTAAATAATGTAAAATTACACATTGTTTTTGCACTCTGAAATAAGTTTGCACGTGAAGAAAATTGATCTCTGAGCTCAAGTTAGATCTGTGTGTAAAATAGATATATGCTAGTTTAAATAAAATAGAAAAGCAAAATCTTACTGTCTGACATGGGAGTAGGGCTAGAGCATGCACATTGGCATAAAGTGTGAAAAGATTCATTACCAAGAAGTGACGAAAAAAATCAAAAAAGTAATGGCGGATATCAAGAAAGAAAACCATACTGCCAAAAGAACCCAAGTTATAATTTCATTTCAAATTTTCAAGCGGAAGTGCAGTTTGAAATCATGAGGACAGAGTGACATTGAATGCATAAGAGAAATCAAATCATGCCCATCGGATAAAAAGAATGTGGATGAGTGTATAAATCCCAATTAAGCATATTTTTCATCCATTGATGATCAATTGTATGCTTCCTACATCCTTCCATAACCGAAAAGAACTTGTGAATTTTTGGTTTTGACGACTTCTTACAATCAAAAGGCACAAAGTTGTCAAATCTCGATTGAGGATTATTTCATCAAGTTATTCCAGATATCCTATACCATAGCGAGGCATACCAGTAGGACACATTTTGCTAAACATTTCTTTGAGAAGGGGGTCTTCATTTTCCAAAGATTGAAGCTCATGAATCATTAATACATGATCAATATCACGAGGGAAAGGTATTTCAAAAAGCTTAGGATTTGGACACGGAGTGACAGAAGTTGTAGGAGGATATACTCCTATCCTTGGATGGTGGTTCTGATGTATGACAGAATCAACAAGGCTACTAAGATTTATCTTTTGATTGCAGCTTGGGCAAATGACTTGCAGGGATGAAAAATTTACAATCTGGGCATATTCAAATAGATCTATATGAGGGAAATTTACAGACAGTGTAAAAGAAATGGTATCTACTACTTGTGGATCAATATACATGGATGATGCTTTGCAAGCTAAATCGATTCTTCTGTGATCTATTGTAGATCTTCTAGGAAAGGATACTACAACAAAATGGTCCTTCTTGTATATCAGCAGAAGTAATATTTTGCAATGTTGGAGGTTTTGTGTTATCAACAACCCAATGTTCTGGGAAACTTAGGTCCTCACATTTAATAATATGATGTTCTATCTTTTGATTCTGGGTATCTGTTAGAACAACCACACTAGATTTGGATTCTTTGCTGGGAGCATGGATAACTGCAGGATAGAGGGTATTTGTGTGTCTAAAACAACCATGAGTTTGAATGGCAATATTATTTCTCTTTTTCTTCATATCAAACCCTATTTTTTGAATCTGTAGTTGTAAAATATCCTTGATGTGCTCATCAAATGTATATATAGAAAAGTTGGGATAACAATCAAAGTATACTAGTCTATTTGATAATGGAGCAACCATTCCTCCTATCAATGAATCTTAATACTTGTTATGTGTCAGATCTCTAACCGTGACAAGAGAAAAAGCATTCAGTCCTCTATGGACTAAGGGATTGATCCCTACCCTTATTCACCCCAAATGCAAATATTTGGTTCCCAGTCTTTTGGCTTCAGCCTGAAGTTTCTTAGTGTTAAGAAGAGAAAGTGTTTGTACAAAGTCGGAGTTATCTTGTATTTGACTAATACTTTCTTTGATAGATATTCTAGTTACAACTTTAAGATGGAACATAGATAAGTCAACATATACTTCTGACAAGGAGATACTAGGCAGACACCACTTAGGTGCAGACTAACTTTCAAAATATTCAAGTTCTGTAGAATTTATAACCCTTTTAGATGATGAAGAAAACACATCTCTTAATGGGTTTTATTGAGATTCAAGCTCTCTGAAAGAGATTGATCTTCTAGAATTATCCATTTTAGAGACTTATAGATTTTGAGTACTAACCGTGATGAACCAAACGTTACTAGCTCTGATACCAATTTGCTGCAAGGGCTTCAGACGTGAAGCTTGCTCTCGTTGAGTCTCCTCTGTGATCAATACACAAACCTTTACACAAACCCGTACATGAACCTTTGGACTTTCACACTGTAGCATCAGACACACGACTTCCTGCCTTTAATGGACTAGTGTTCCTCAGACCTCGACAAACCTCCGACGAACCTCTTGTCTCATAGATACTACCTCAACAGACAGTTTTAACACATGCATAAATGAAAAAATGTACTCAAGGAGAATGTATCATGCTCAGAAAATGGATACTCATATATTTATCCATTTTAAAAATTACAAATTAAAAGATAAATTCTAAAGCTCCTTTCCAGAGATAGATTGTTTAGGCATTATCAGATGTTGCAACTTTTCAAGCAAGAAGCTGTCTGAAGGCTTCCTAGCCTTTCTGTCTTAGAACTTGAATTCTTACGAAAACATGCAGAATTCAAAAACTTAAGAATCTGGCCACTTTAGGTTCTCACCAGAGCTCTCACTCTGATGCGCAGGCTTCTCAGAATTGACTCTAAAGATATGGAAGCAATAACTTCCTCCTCGGACTCAAAACTCAAAAACATAACCAAAATCACACTCACACCCCAAATGCCTAGAATGAGCCTTACTCCTTCCTTATATAGGAAAATGAGGGGACAAACATCCGACAGTCAGGCAGACATATTTAGTACTATATTTCGTCAGTCAAAGAGATGTGGCTCAAAGCTCACCAAAAGTCGGAGAAGTGCTCTGAGTCTCGTGAATGAAGAATCTTCATACTAAGTTACACTGTGGAAGATTTGAACAAATCCCACGGAAAACATTGTACTATAAATAAATTTTACATAGTGGATGCTTTTAAATAGAAAAGCCCACGATAAAACTGGTCACATTCAGTCTTGTGACTAGACATCATTATTAACTATGGAAGCTTTAAGGACAAGCCCACGAGAACCATTAGTCCCCCAAGGGTGTAGCCCCTGGAAATCTTATCTGAGAATATCTACAAGAATCCCAAGACTTTGTATAAATTCTTCGTACAATCATAGGCTTTCTTAAGACAATTTGGTGTTTAATCTTCGTCATGACTAACCATTCATGGTGTCTTTTCATAAAATAACCAAGAATTTGACTGTCTTGATAATTATTGACATCTCCAATAGTTTTACATGGAGAATGCCAACATTTAGTTAAAAATCCACAAGTGTCACATTCATATCGAAAGTCACAATGAAAGAAAAGAGGATCCATAGCAGTCTTTTTGAGGCCAAAATCACTCCACCATTGTTGAAGCCATTCACCTTGTCGTTGTCTTTGTGTTGTCCCTGTGGCCCCAAATTTTACTCTTGTGTAGTGAGTTTCGTTTTTTCCATCTACATTCATGATGTCCCACCACAACTTTTTGTAGTCTAAAAAGTTGTAAATGGTATCTGGGAAGATAATGCTTGGATTACCATGTGGCCATTTTGGCATGTCCTACCATCCCGACCATTTGGTTCGATTTATGGAAAGATATTTGTGGAAGATTCTCCTATGGTTGCTTCCTTCTATCTAGATCATTGTGATATCTCTAAAATTTTGGCTTAGGGATTCTTCAGCCAAATGTGCAGCCATCATACTCCTTTGGTACACCATGTCGTGTATCCATTTGCAACCTTTGGGGTAGACTTTCCTTTCAGGTACTAAGTGCTGAATATCTGAATGAGGTTGCAAATTTGCATCGAGCACTTTTGTGTTTCTTAGCTGCCATGTTGGTTTCCATTTGAAACGGTATTCTTCCCAGTTCTATGTTTCAGAAATACTTCTCAGAGTCTCTGTATGTTGGGAAGGGTCCCATTTTGTTACTATCACCATGGCAATGTCTTTCTGATTTAAATATTTTCTGCTTAGGAAGTAAGGCAGACAATTATTTTCACCATTGATGTGTTCGACTTCAAAGTCGAAATTTGCAAATAGAGCTTGCCACCTTGCGAACTTAACTTCTCCTGCTTTCTTTATAGCTTTACTAAGGACTTTCTTTAGTGTAGAGGCATCTGTTCTTAAGAGAAGCTTTTTGTGTATCAGGTGGATATCAAATTTATCAATGTAGTTCCATGCTGCTTTGACCTCTTTTTCTATAGTAGAATAGTTTTTCTCAGGTGGGCTCCAAGTTCTTGAGACAAATTGAACTATTTGTTATTTTCCTTCTTTCTTTTACTTCGAAATTCCTCCCCACCCTTCATTGCTGACATCTGTTTCAACAATTTTGAAATAATCTTCATCAGCGATATGAAGAATATGAAGAGTTTTTACCTTCATTTTAATTCTTCTGACAGCTTCAGTGTGGGCCTGAGACCAAGGTTCTGGATGTTTTTGCAGTCATTTGTTGAGTAATAATCTATATTTGGAACAATCTTTGTAAAAGCTGCTTAAATAGTTTAAACATCCCAAGAATATTTGTAATTGAGTTTTGTCAGTGATAATATTTGGAAATTTATCAGCAAATTCCAGAGCATGTTTTTGTAGAGTGATCTGCCCATTTTTAATAATATGGCCAAGAAACTTGATATTTGTCTGAAATAACTCAATATTTTTCTTGCTAAGAATCAATCCATTGGTTTTGACAAGTTGTACAAATTTCTGGATATGTTTAAAGTGATCATGGACGTTTTTAGAAAATATAAGTATATCATCAATGTATACTAGTAACCAATCAAAATATGTCTTGAAAATATTATCTATAACCTTCTGGAATTTGGAGGGGGCATGCTTTGGTCCGAAAGGCATGACGTTCCATTCATAGTGTCCTACTGGGACACTGAAAGCAGTCTTGAACTTATCATATTCATTAATTGCCATATGCCAAAATCCTGATTTCATATCAAATTTAGAAAATACTTTAGCCCCTGCTATTCTTGCTAAAAGATTTCCTTTGTGAGGAATGGGGTAAGTATCATCTGAGAGGATAGTATTAAGAGGTTTATAGTTTATGACCAGTCTTGGGATACCTCTTAACTATTTTGAATGTTTATTAACATAAAAACCATAGCAGTTCCAAGGACTACTGGATTCTCTAATAAATCTTATTTCCAGGAGGATTTCTATCTCTTTTTGACAGATATCTCTATATTCTTTGTTCATAGGGATTGCTCTGCTATTGCATGGTTTCCCTTCATACTTATCTTTGTAGGGCAATTCTACACAGTGTTGTTTTCTATGCCAAAACGCATTTGGTTCTTCAACACAACATTCTTTTTCTATCTGTGATCTCAGAGTTGAGATTCTTTGTTTAATTATAGGAGTCTGAAGATAGTCTCCTAACTTTATGATGATCTTTAGCTCCTTGAGCTCTTCAATTTTATTTTTTGCCTTTTCGATCTGCTACATTGCTTGTACCATAGTAGACACTCTGGGAGTAGAGACAAAGGGTAACTTGATTGTTTGTAATTTTTCTTACGAGCTTGGTACATATATAAATAACCATCCTTGCCATTTTTCAATTTGGCTGATCCATGTGGCTCCACAGCTACTAAAAATACATTCCCCAAAATACAGTCAACAGGAATGTCTCCAACAAAAAAATTTAATTTGATGCAATGATCTTTAAAGCAAATAGAAGCCCGAGGGACTTCATACGGTAGACCTTTGTTTCCTAACCCAAGAACTTGTCTAAAGGATTTTACCCAGTAGTTTGCAGGTACTATTTTTGAATTCAGAATATTAACATCTGCCCGGACTCAATAAGTGTTCTTAGGGAAAACATTTCACCATTTATATAGATATCTAGCATAACATGACGTTGCTGATACTGGATAGCCATTACTCTCATGTCGGTAAACCCTATAGTATCATCCTTTTTTCCTTCAAATATTTCAATATTTGGGTTAGTGTAGTATTCATCATATGCATCCTCAATTTTCTTCCCTTTTTGTAACTCAGAGACCTGTGCTTTTAGAGAGACAATCTCTTTTTTGAGATGATGAATCTCTTGGCTGATTTCTCCTAATGTGAGGGCTCTGGTCTTAGAGTTCTGTTGGCTTCTTTGGAAAGATCTTGTATTGCTTTCAAATGAGGCATCGATGAATAATTCCTTTGGTTTAGTTTTAGAGGCAGTCTTGCTATTGCTCCCCTTATTTTTGTGCATTGTGCTTAGAAAAGTTTGTAGTAACTTTTCCTTCATTTCTCCTTCTCCCAATGTTCTGATCTGGGCAAGTAGCTTTGTTTCTGCATCGTCCATGGTTTGTGCCATGAGAACCTTCTCCTTTGGCTGAGAAACATGGTCTTCATCAGATGAGATTTCAGATTTAGTGCTTGATTCACACTGACAGTTTTCTGAATCAGTGCAGTCACATTCATTCATGTGCATGTTTAATTCTTCATCAGAGCATTCCGAAGAAGAAAATTCAGAGGATTCATATGTTGAATAGAGTTGTTGTTATTGTATTTGTTCTCTAAATGAGATGTTTGGACAATTTTCAGATTTGTGATTCTTAGAACCACATTTATAACATAGGGTTGGCACCATGCCTTCTGTTTTTACTGTCCTTTTCTTCTTTGCAGCTTCAAAGAATTTATTTCCTCTGTTTCTCTAAGATTCTTTTGATAAAGGACAATGACTGGAGGTATGTCCAAGTTGGCCACAATGCCAACAAATCAATTTATTCCACTGATCTTTCTTATGTGTCTGCAAATGAATATCCTTGGGTTCATAGTAATGTGTTTTTGGCACATATCTATAATATCCTTTCTTGGTCCCTTTTCTTTTCCTCTATGGATATTTTATGTATTCTTGTCTTTTTTCTTTTTTGGCCTTCTTTTTATCTTTTGTTCTTTTTACTATGGGGTCATCTATAGCAAGAACATACTTATTACAGATGGATTTGTTGTCTGGTAATCTTGACATCTTCTGTAGAGATTTATTAACTTTCATACTAGTGCATAAATTTACCATAACTTTTGTTATGATGTTGTATATTTGTCCCCAAGTAAAGGATTCAAAAGGCAATTGAAAAGCATCTTGTTGTCTTAGATAATCTACAAATTTTGAAGGCAATGTTGCTAAGTAGATTTGTTTCCACAAGAGATTTTTGCTATCTTTAACCTCATATATTCTCTGAATCCAGTCTCTATGAAAATCTTCATAATGAGACATTTTATTACATTTAATATTCATGAGAATTATCTCATGCTTATTGGCAAGTTCATGTTCTCCTCCACACCAATGTTCTAAAATGAATGAATTTAGTGCCCCAATCATATTTCTTTCTGGATCTCCATCAAAATTATGAATGATTTCCCGCTTCATCTTTCAAGATTTCATTTTCCATTTTTGCCACTATTGCTGGTGATGACTCTGTTTCCCACCATCTCAACAAAGTTGCAATAAAGCACTGAACAATAGATTTACAAGCTTCTATTTCATTTTTTCCCCTTAGGCACATGAGCTTGTATTATGTAAACATAAGATTTATCATTTGTCGAATCTAAGCAACACTCAGATTATCAATATTCCATTCTCTATGTGATTCAGGATGGAAATTATGTGTTTCTGGAAGTTTCCCTTTTCCACTGAGATTTGGTGTTGGATACCTGGTATATTGACTTTGGAGAGGCTCATAGATAGGGAACAGATGTGGTTCTGAGCTTTTAGGTTGCTCTACTTCTTTAAACAGTGAGGAGATAGCCATTGACTCAGATTTTTCTTCGGTCATTTCTTTAGTGAAGAGAGAAGAAAATATATCAACAGGCTTAATGGGATGTTGAATGTTTACAGATCTATTGAATAGATAAAAAACAGGAATCGGTTTGTCTTTGGGGGCTATATGAAGTTTATCAATTTTTTCAGACAGTTCTTCAATAGATTCCTGAGTAGATTGTTTTCCCATATGTACTTTCCTTTCAACATCTTCTATCCTTGTTAAGGATTCTTTAACAAAACCTTTCAATACAGTAGTGGAATAGTTCACATCATTCAGAGTTTTGTTAATACTATTTACAGAGACTTGTGCCTCTTGATTGTAAGAAGTCGTTAAAACCAGAAATGCACAAGTTCTTTTCGGTTATGGAAGGGTGTGGGAAGCATACAATTGATCATCAATGGATGAAAAATATGCTTAATTGAGATTTATACAGTCATCCTGAGGCTAAAAGTTTTGACCTTACCACTCCATACCCAAAAAAATCAAATTATCCCATGAATGGAAAACATACATGCAAAAGAACAATGTCTGGTTGTCTTTTTATGAATGGAAGAGGAAGCAAGAAAATAAGATGTACAAATGGAAAATGTTGAATCATCCTCAGTAAAACATTCTTGGACTACCATAGATGGCAGTAAAATTGAAATTCCTACCACCTTCCCTCCTTACAAAGACATTGTATTAGGATAAGCACAAAACAGTGCTAAAGCCATTCCGGTAGTCATAAAAGACGACAGTGCCCTTGGCATTGACGGTAGGATACAGAAACCCAGTGAATAGATAAACTAGACAAATACAACAGTTAAAGAGCTAGGAATGAATTGTGCAAAGTCTATTGAAGCTAAAAAATATTTTGACAGTATACAAGTCTCTGTAAATAGTATTAACAGAACTTTGAATGATGTGAACTATTCCACTATTATATTGAAAGGTTTTGTTAAAGAATCCTTAACAAGGATAGAAGATGTTGAAAGGAAAGCGGATATGGGAAAACAATCTACTCAAGAATCTATTGAAGAATTGTCTGAAAATTTTGATAAACTTCATATAGCCGCCAAAGACAAACTGATTCTTGTTTTTTATCATGTTAAGCCTGTTGATAGATTTCCTTCTCTCTTCCCTAAATAAATGGTCGAAGGAAAATCTGAGCCAATGACTATCTCCTCACTGTTTAAAGTAGAGCAACTTGAAAGCTCAGAACTACATCTATTCCCTATCTATGAGCTTCGTGTTTAAAAGGTGCATTAAAAAATCAATAAACTTGTAAATATTAGTTGCCATGTTTTACAGCCGGAACTGTACGGAATTATATTCTCTGCCATGCACATGATTTGACTATACATTCGGATCGGTACCGAATTATATTCACTGTCGTGCACATGATTTGACTATAGCGAATTATATTCACTGTAGTGCACATAATTTGATTAGGCCAACGATTTAAGAATAATCAGTGTAAGAATAATCTTCCTACACATGTAAACCTGTTCTCATATCGTACCTGCAACAAGATGAAGAAAAGCACTAAGAGAAGAGAGGTGCTTGAAAACAGGAGATGAAGAGTGTTATCAATTAACACGCTGAATTGAGTCTGCTGCTTCCGCTCATCATTGGTGGAGGAAGGATGTCGAAGGACTTACTGATTTTGAATGGCGTCTTCTTGGCGTTGCAACTGTTTCTGGATGTGTGGCAGTTGTTCACCAAACTCACACCCCTCGGGACTGGGGGCGCTTATGCTACATTGATGCTCCCTCGATTAGTACCGTTATAGTGGAGTGTAAAAGTAGTGGGGAATATAGGCATTTGATTAAATTGGTTTCATGCATGGCAAACAATGGTTGTGGCTCACTCAAATCTTGTCGCCCGTACAATAATAAAGAGTCAGTTCGTGCATTTAGAGAGTCCGTACTTCCTTTGGAATTGGAGAATGTAGTTCTCACTTATAAACTTTTCCTAAATTATATTTGCAGTTACCTTCTCATAAATTATATTTATATCATTAGATTTAAGTAAGCCACGGTTTACCATACGATTAGACAACACCAGACAATGGTTGTGGGTCACTCAAATCTTGTGGTCCAAACAATAAAGCGCCAGTTCGCGGATTTAGTGAGTCCATACTTATGTAAAAAATGGGTTTCCACCCGTGTATGAATCGGAATTGTATAACGTAGTTCTTACTTCGAAACTTTTCACAAATTATATTTGCAGTTATGGTTGTTATTTTTTCATAAAAGTTGCAATTTATGTTGTTAATTTTTTTTTTAAACATTAAATAAATTCAAGTTATAAAATTTTATATCCTAAAATGTACATTTGATGATTGTATATGCGTTTATATCATAAAATGTATGATTATATATGCGTGTAAATTTCAAATTTTGTAAAATGATTAAGGAGGAATAAAGGTATATAATTACATCATTATTATTATTATTATTATTATTATTATTTTCAAGACGAAAAAAGCTTTATATTATATCAGTAATAAAGGTACATTATAAACATGATTTTTTCGGATGTCACTATAGGCGAAATTACAAAAAATAGAGTTGTTTACTCTTCAGCAGATCAAAGATCCTAAGGCTAAATAGAATCAACGCCATCAGGACAATAGTGATGTCATAGAGTGCATTTGCAGATCAGTTGCATGTAAGAAGAAAACAATATATGTTGCAAAACGCTGAAGAGAATATCATATGCCTCAGTTGGAGCTGAGTTGTAGGACCATATTTGTATTTGGAATAATAAGTCCTCCGAATAAAGTGAATATTGTGTCATCAAAAAGACCTGTTCCATATAAGTCATAGTCAAAGTGAAAAGGTTGTACAAAATTATGTACATTCAGATCCAATCAGAGCTTTTGCTTAGTAAAAGGTACCATCTAACAAGGAGGTACATGCCTACCTCGTAAAGGACACTGTTTTTGCCCAGTGGCTAGGCAGATAACCTTCCACAAAATTTTACAGAGAAAGTATATATTTAAACATACAAAAATTTCCCAACAATTCAACTTTTATAGGGTGTTTATGAGAGTTCATTTCCCCTTTAGTGTTATCCTGAGTGGCAAGCAAAGTAATCTTTAACCTGGAGTTGGAAAAGACCCCATGTCAAATGTGCCTGCTCCCATGTAATTTCTAGATACCATTTATCAATGTTTGCCTGTAAGCCTTTTTTTGATAGTCTGTCTGCATTCATATTATATTGTCTTCTGATGTGCTAAATTGTGCAACTGTCTTGAGCTTTTCATTGAAGATCAATTCTTTCCATCCATCCTTGCAGCCTGGGGATGTTAATGGATGCCTTTCCCAAGACTTTGTCAATTATTATTTTGGAATCACCATAGATATGTATTTGAGGGATACCCAGTAAGTAGTTGAACCATAGGAGACCCCAGAGAGCTACCGCTTCTACTTTAGTATTAGAACCACTACCGCAGCTCCAATGCACCCTGTATGTCAATTCAGCATTTAATGCGATCAAAAAGCCACAGGCACATTTGTTTCCCTGTGCTGCTCCATCAAAAAAATCCATAGGATAAGTTAATTGTAATTCTTTCTTCATTTTGGAATCATCTTTTGTGATTAAAGGTTTTGCAGAATATAAAGAGAGATTTATGATTATTTAATCTATAATTTTAGAGAAATCTTCTCTACTGTTATGAAAGATGCTTATATTCCTCCACTTCCAGACTTCCCAGAACATGACTAGAGGTATGATTCGCCAGGTTGTTTTCTATCTAGTCCACCATTGTAAAGACTCTCTAATACATGAGTGTTGTATATAAGGAAAGTCGATAAGTGAATACAGTTTTCTCCAAATCCAAGTTGTAGGACTGCAATATAAAAAAATATGGTCATTTCCTTCCGAGTGATTTTTGCATATGTAGCATATACCAAGTCCATACCAATTCCTTTTCTGCAAGTTTTCCCAGACAATATTTCTGTTATGGAAAATAAGCCAAGTAAAAATTATAACTTTATTTGGGGCTTTTGTTTTCTAGAAAGCATGGAAGGTGTGGATCTCGTCATTCCTTACTGCTTTCCTTGTTAAAATCAGGTATGTATCAGCTACAACTATGTTATCAGAATTCATTTTTCTGGACCATATAATTTTATCATGGGAACCTATTTTGCAAATGCCTAATTGTTTCATGGATGTGATAATCCTTACCCATTCATCTTGAATATGATCAGTTAGGCCAGTTCTTTCGCTTTTTTCTAGATTGGGAGGTTTCCTTTCCAGCCAGTTATGACTTGGCTCCAGAAAAAACACCCTGCTCGTTTAAGAGCTGCAAGATACTAGTTGGGATGAATAGATTTGGTTCAGCCCCTAGGATTGGGTCAAAGCCAATGAGAATGTTGTTTCCAGATTGGAATTTCCAAGTCAGAAGATTGATGAAACTTTTTTCAATTTTCAGGAAACTTGTCCAAATAGCAGAACCTTATTTTCCCCTATTGCATCAGAGTGGTACCACCATATGAAGTCTTTGTTTTTTAAACATTTGTGTTGTAAAACCATACTCCAATTACTATTTCCAAATAAACCTCTCCATATAGATTTTATGAGTAAGGCTTCTCCAAATCTTCGGAGGTCTAAAATTCCCCATCCTCCCATGTCTTTTGGAAGGGTTATATTCGAGAGTTTTGTTAGATGGAATTTTTTCCTAGAGAGTGACCCTGCCCAGATGAAATTTGCCATGAGGCAATTTATATCATTTATAATGGATGGAGGAATGTGGAAGAGATGTGCCCAATATACTCCCAGTTGTGTTAGAATAGATTGTGATAGAATGGCTCTCCCCCCTATGGAAAGACATATAAATTCCCAACCAGAAATTCTTTTGTAGAATTTTTCTGTGAGCCATTTCCAATCAGCTACTCTATAACAAGATGGTTTAAGTCTATATCCTAAATACTTCAATCCATTTTTTAGAGGTTTTGCAATAATTCCAAAAAGATCTTTTATATATGTTATGGTTATCATATCAGTTTGATTATAATAAAGAACTGTTTTGTTGGAATTCATGCACATTCCAGAAGCATTTGCAAATCTGCTGAAAATATTGAAAAGATAATATCAAGAGAAACAACATAACATACCCATGATGAGGATGTCATCAACAAAGAGATTATGTGAGATGCTTATGTTGTAGCCCAGCTTCAATGGTTTCAAATGTTGTTCCATCACAACTCTTTTTATATGAAGACTCAGAGAATCCATTGCCAGAATGAATAATAATGGGGATAATGAGCATCCCCGTCGAAGGCCTCTTTCAGATCTGAAGAATCTTGTTGGTAGACTGTTTATGATAATAGCATAATGTACGTTTTCCACACATAACATAATCCAATTTATGCTCTTTTGTCGTAAATCGAACTTGATGAGAATTAGTCTAAGAAAACCCCAATCCAAACAATCATAAGCTTTACAGAGGTCTACCTGCAGAATAGCCATGTCCATATTCTTTGTTTGTATAGAGTGCATATATTCCTGTGTATTTTCTACTTCATAATGTATGATTCTTCCCTAAAGGAATCCATATTTCTTGGGAGAAATGAATTGCGAGAGGGTGTTTTGTAATCTCCCCGCTATCGTTTTTGAAATAATTTTATAAATTACATTGCATAATGATATGGATCTGTAGTCCGCGAATGTCTCAACTTCTTTTTTCTTCGGAATCAAGGAAATGAATGTAGAAGAGATCCTCTTTTGTATGCAACCCAGATTTCTTGATTCTTTGATCATATCTAGCAAGTCTTTTTCATTATGTCAAAGAAATGAGTGAATAATTCAATAGTCCAGCCATCAGGCCCTAGACATTTGTCACTTTTAAAATATTTTAGAACCATCAACAGTTCTTCCTTAGAGACATCCTTTATAAACTCCTCATTTTTTTCCAGATCAAACATACTTGGATAAGGTTCAATTCCCTAGATCATATTTTCGACAGAGGCATATTCGTTCCTTCTATAAGCATTTTGAAAGTGATTTACAACAACAATACTAATCTCTTCTTGTGTGCGGACTATATTCCCTTCCCTGTCTGTTATTTCCCATATGGAGTTTATATTCCGACAGAAATTTGCATATCTGTGGAAGAATTTAGTATTTTGGTCTCCTTCTTTTAACCATATTGCTTTGCTCTTTAATCTCCATGTTACCTCTTCCATCTCTAGAATTTCCTTGTTCCTACACTCCAGTTGTTGTATGTTGGCTCGTAGATATTCTGGAAGGAAGTGTGTCGACTTGGATTTATGAAGGTAATCCAATTGAAGCTGTATCTTTTTAATTCTTTTTTGTTTTCTTTCATTTTCTTTTTCTGCCATAGTTTTACTGATTCTAGGAGGTAATCAAGCTTTTCCAAAATGTTGTTCATAGGAGAGGAACCTTGGGTATGGAATTTCCCTAGGTATCAGATATCATTTTATTAAATTCTGGATCTTTTAGTAAAGTTCTGTTGAACTTGAAAGAAAAACCTGTACGGGGAACTCTTTCTTTCAATTGTAGGGTAATAGGTCTATGATCAGATATAAAATTACTGATGGTATTTTCTCACACATCTCCTAGTTGATCCAGTAATTACTCATGAATTAAAAAATGGTCCAGTCTTTTGACTATGTATGTAGAGCCCGACCGACCATTGTCCCATGTTGGAGAGATTTTGTTTGGGCATATATCCACAAAATTATTTATGATGATAGCATTTTGTATTTTGTCTGCCATAGGGTCAATTTTCTTGGAACATCCCCAGTTCTCATCTAGGTTGATAGTGTAGTTTAGGTCTCTTGTGATAATGAGGGACTAGAGATCCAATATTCCAAATGATATGAATCAATGCCAGAATACCCCTTTTTCTCTGTATGGGGGATATATATTTAAAATATGTACATATCCCATCATGACACGAATGTTCCCTTCAAGGAGAATACTAGCAAAACATTTGAAGGCTTTCATTCTAATTCTTCTAGGGTCCCATAATGCTACCAGGCCTCCTGAGAGACCCATGGTAGGAGTAGTAGTTATATGCCAAGATGGATACATTTTTTGAAAATATTGGACGGTATTAGGTACACTATGTATCGTTTCCTGGATGAGGATTATGAGTGGATGAATTGACTCCAAGAGGTTTTTGAGGGCTAGATATTTAGGGGTATCCCCCAGTCCCTTAATGTTGAGTGAGATGATGCACATCATCGTAGATCTTTTTTAGGCATCCGTGCTCTAAGGGCCCAAGAGGGAGATATATTAGCTATTGGAATGTCAACAAGAAATCTGTCCATGGGAGAAGAAAAAGGATTTTTGTTGGTCCATCCCCTAAAGTGGCGGCTTCCTCGGCTTTGTTTTTTCTGAACTTTAATATTCCTTGCAGAGTTTGGACTGATATGGGGTGATGAACTATCTTAAGGTTTATTTATGGTGAGCATACAAAGATCTAAGGTCTTCTTTTGTAGGAGGAGATCCAGGTCACTCCCCACTGAGTTTGTTGAAGTGGCCGTTGGAGAATTTGGAGGAGTAACACTAAGTCGAGGTTGTTTTCCTTTAGATTGTTGTCGAGGCGGGGCTAGGGTCGAACATATGCTATCTTTGAGGTGGATGGAACATATGGATATGGACGAGGAGCTGCCACCGGGGTAGGAAGGTCTTGTAAAAAAGTAGGCCCTGGGGGAGGATGGGACATAAAAGCTGGGGGGCTGTGAGATGATGGAAAGTCTGATTTTGCTAAGTTTATTAGAGATGAGGGAATAATAATGGGCGAAGAGATATAAGATCCAAACACATGTGAAGGATGGAAATTCTGTTGAGAGAGAGTACTTGAAAGCTGTAAAGGGATGTTATGTGTTGAAATCTCCATTCCTTTTTGACTTTGTCGCCCTTTATGACCTGTTTCCGATTGATGTCCCGTGTTCCCTTTATAGCATCTTTTCCCATGTAAGTTCTCGCCCGACCGCAAAGGACATTGTTGTCGCATATGATTGGTTCTATGGCAGAAAGAGCATCTAAACAGGACCCCCCAATAATCCAACCTATAATGTAGGAAGATGTCACCCCATTGCAACTCTATGTGGTCGTGAAAGCCCCCTCTATAATCTTTCTCTATGAGGATCCATGCCACTCTTTTATCCTGTGCACCCAAACAGCGAGGGTCCACATATATAAATTTTCCTATGGCATTTCCAATGTTAGTCAGAGCTTGCTTAGTCCATAATTCTAGAGGGAGTCCTGGCAGTTTGACCCAGACTAACTTATTGGAAGGGGTGTTACGAAGAGGATTGTACCCAATGTACCATTTATGGAGGGCTAGAAAACTTTTTCCATGAATCCATGGGATAACTATGATTTTTTCCAAATATTCCTAGCTAAGGAAGTGGAAACTGTACCAGCCTTTGAGAAGCCTAATGACCATAGGCATGTATCATAACATTGATTTCCATTTCTTCTCTATCCAATTATGTGTATCAAAGTCTTCCATTTCTGAAAAGTACCATCTACGAACTAGAGCTCTCTTTTGTAGGCTAGTTATACGATCAACTAGAGTTTCGCTGTCCAAAGCTAAAGCAGGAGGAGGAGGAGCAGTTTTAATGGGGCAATATTTGGAGCGTCGATGATGTTCTATAAGTCCTTCAGCCAAGGATCAATGGGCCTCTCAGTGCCATCTGGCCTAATCCCAACATTTAACATAAAGCACCATGCATCAAGTGAACGTGGAGTATTTTGACTGTCGTGTATGTCTGCCCCGATTCTCTTAGATTCTGCCTCCATAGTGGCACGAATGAGTGTAGAGGTGGCAGCGACATCAGATGGGTAGCCCGCCATCCTAGTCAATTTGCAGAAGGAAAGGATGTTGCGTAGGCTGACGATTAACTGACAGGATCTATGGCTCATATGGCACTATATATATATATATATATTTGAAAGATATTAGAAAGCTGAGGGTCTGACATATTTAAGAGAATGTCTTCTTGGGAATGATAATTTCTAGAAATATTCCAGCTTAGAATATTGAGAGTATCTGGTCCTTTAGGGCAATTTATGGATAAGCGCTCACGTTGACAAGCCTAAAATAGATTTTTTCAATAAAAGGCTAACAAAAAAGATATATCATACAATATGCTTGTTGAGGAAATTAATATGGTTCTAGAAAAGAGTGCATGTTACACGCTGATGGAGCATGCCGCCATGGGGAAGATGTTAGACGTTCAGGTTAAAAAGTCCACGCACCAACGATACTCCCCAATTTGGCTTCCCTATTAAATACACCCTAACAATGGGAATGTGGCAGCAGAGAATTCTTTTTGAATCTCATTGGAAGTCTTGAGAAGAGTGGAGATGATGCATATGGGTTCAGGATAATTAATTAATGGTGGATGTGAGTAGATGTCGGAAAAATTGTATCCGCCACTAGAAAATTGCACATTGACTGGAAAAAACTTAAACCAACAAAAGCTACAGTAGGGGCCGATAGGAGAAAAATGAGTGATGGCTATTCTCTCGGGGAGCAGGGAGAGTTAAGAGAGTATTTCTAATTTCTAATGGCGTTCATTGATGATAAAAAGACACTGACAAAACTTTTGATACCATTATATATCTCTTGGTAAGGAAAATAGGGCTTTAAATTTAAACTTAACCGCCAACATTCAAACAACAACAGTAACAACAATTACAAGCTATCCATGCATTATAGAAACGGAAACCACAGTGTTTATAGGATCTAGATATTATTATGAGGTTTGATAGCTATGACCATGACAGAAAAAGCCAAATTTGCTGGATATTGGAAAGACAAAAGGCCAATAGATCAGATAGGTATCCTGAAAACTTTTGTGCTCCCCATCGCATATGGGAGAAGGAGAGATTATATCTTTCTTTAGACCATGATTCCCTTATGAAATCGAGGCCAAGATTTGAGCTATGTTTTCACAGACAAAAAACTCATAGACTAGCAAAAAGATGATAGTCTAGCACCTTTTCAATTCCCATATAACAAATACCCTTACGTGAAGAACTGTTCAACTCTATTTTCTAGATTTCTAGCTTTCAAACCATTTCTGTGTATTACTCAGATTTCCTGGGAAAGAAACATGCCTTTTTATGCAGCATTCACAGAGCTTTCTTCAAGATCTATGTAACTTTTGCAAATGAGCCTTCATTTTTCCAAGAGATTTCTATGACAGCCTAATAAAGAGGGAAATATAGAAGCACCATCTACCCAGAAGATAGCAATGTGTATTTTCCAGATTGATGTTATCCTTATCTGAGAGAGGACACTGATAGCCCAATGGCCAAGCTTATTCCCCCTTTAAGCTAATCAAAACCTAGAACCCTCCACCATTGAGAGGTGACCGTGGTTGTGGATCACTCAAATCTAGTGGTCCAGACAACAAAGTGTCTGCTCCAGATTTAGAGAATAATTACCAAATTCGGTCGAATTGGAGGAAGAAATTCGAAAATACGGCGGCTCAATTTGGTTTGTGAATTAATTCGCCAATTTGAGGTTCGGTATGGCATATTTAGTTTACAGAGAGCACAATAGTTTTCCACGTGCCCATCCGGTCTTCATAAACCCTTTCACATCCATGCAATTGCATATGGTTAAATGTTAAAACTATATACAACTTTCCATTAAAGGAGTTATATTTAGCATATTCTGTTTAGAGGCACAGTGGAGCCGGTTTCCAATTAGAATTACAGATTTATTGTATCATCAGCTGCTCTTCAAAATTCCTTTTGGATTGATGAGATGGCAGCTTACCTCTTAATGAATGTTTTTTCAGTAAGAAAAAAGCATGATGATATATTATAGGCAAAATCTATATGACAATACATAAAATCAACCATCTATAGATTGATAGTGAATCTCCCAGGTCACTTGATAATGAAAATATGGTGTTCTGATCACCATCCAAAACCTAGGATTGAAAATATTAATACAGTTTAGGAGACATTCACTTAAATCTCTAAATTGGCTATATCTTCAAAACATAAACAATCATGATTGTGAACCACATTCTCTCAATGTGCAGCAAATGAAAAGATTATAGACATATATAAAAAAATTACAAAAAGAGGGTGAAAACATGCAGAGAGGCTTTTAACCTGGGTATGGAAAGTCCCCCATATCAAAAATGTTCTGCTCCCAAGTGATCTCCAAGTACCATTTGCCAATCGATCCCCATAATCCTTTCTTTGATAATCTGTCCACTTCCTTGTTCAGGTTCCTTCCAATGTGTTGGATTATGGAGCTGCTATGTAGTTTCCATAGAAATTCGATCCTTTCTAGCCATCCTTGAAGCATGGGGTTGTTGATGGATTCCCTCCCCATGAATCTTCGAGTCTCCATATATGTGCAAAGTGGAGTTCCTAAAGAAATTGTTGAACCATAGGAGCCCCTAGAGTGTTGATGCTTCAACTTTGGTATTTGTACCACTACCATAATTCTAGTAGACCCTGTATGACAAATCAACAGTCATGGCAATCCAAAATCCACATGCACGGGTGTTCCCTTGGGCAACCCCATCAAAAAACCCCATAGGGTATATGAATTGAACATTATTCTTCATTTGGGGGCTGATATTAGTGCATGATGATTGTACAGAGAAAATTGAAAGATAGGTGGAGATTCTTTCAATAACCAAAGAGAAATCTTCCCTACAGTTCTGGAATATACTTATGTTCCTCCAATTCCAGATTGCCCAGAAGAGAAAAAGAGGAATGACTTTCCAGGCAATTTTTTGTGTGCTGCACCATTTTAATGAGTCCCTGATGCAAGTGTGTTGAATGTATGGGAAACCAAACAGGGAAGCAATCTTTTTCCATGCCTGAGTAGTGAATTGGCAGTGCAGAAAGATGTGATCATTATCTTCAATATCATTTTTGCATATGGAGCATATTCCCGGGCCATGCCAATTTCTTTTCTGTAGATTCTCACATACTAGATTTCTGTTATGATATACAAGCCATGTGAAAAGTATAACTTTTATAGGAGCTTTAGTTTTCCAGAATGCGTATAGACTTTGATGATCCCCCTGTTTGGCAACCATATTTGATAGAGTATAATATGTGTCTGCCACTAATGTTATCATATGCCATTCTATCCGACCATACAATTTTTTCCTGTGTTCCTGTGCGGCAAATGCTAAGCTGCTTCATTATTGAAATACTCTGAATCCATTCCCCTTCCTTTTGGCAAGTGAACCTCAAATCCTGGGCATTTTTCCATATAAGGATCGAACCATGCCAACCATTTATAACTTGGCCCTAGAAAAAAATGCCACGCTCATTCAAGTGTAGGATGATACTGTCAGAATAAGAGAAATTTGAACCAACACCCAATATTGGGTCAATGCAAATAAGAATGTTATTGCCACACTGAAATTTCCATGCTAGATGGTGAATAAAATACTTTTCTACTTTCAGAAAACTTAGCCAGATGGCCGAACCTTGTTTGATACCAATGGAGCCATATCTATACCAAACATTGAAATCTTTATTCTTTAGATACTTGTGCTAGATGATCTTGCTCCATGTGCCTGCTCCAAATAAGCCCCTCCAGAGGGATTTTATGAGCAATGCCCCACCAAAACAACGAAGGTCCATAATTCCCCAACCACCCATGTCCTTTGGGAGAGTAATATTTGATAATTTGGTCAAGTGGTATTTTTTCCCACTGTGGCTACCCTCCCAGATGAAGTTTTCCATGAGACGGTTTATATCGTTAATGATGGAGGCAGGGATATGGAAAAGATGAGCCCAATAGACACCCAATTGTGATAGAACAACTTGTGTGAGGAAAACCCATCCCCCTAAAGATAGGCATCTAAACTCCCACCCAGAGATTCTTTTGTAGAATCTGTTAGCAAGCCATTTCCAATCAGCGGTTCTGTAGCAGGTGGATTTGAGATGATATCCAAGATATTTCAAGCCATTTTGTATAGGCCTTGCCTCGATTCTAAATAAACCTTTGATATATGCAATTGTCAGATTGTCCATAATATAAACCAGATTTATTAATATTCATGATCAGCCCAAAAGCATTTGCAAATCTACTGAAAATGTGAAATAGATATAACCAAGAAAAACCACAGAGCATACCCATTATAAGGATGTCATCAATAAAGAGTTATATGAAATGCTAATGTTATTTCCCAGCTTTAGTGGTTGAAATTGATCCTCCAAGACTGCTTTTTTAATATGCAAACTTAGATAGTCCATGACTAGAATAAATAATAGAGGGGATAGCAAACATCCGTATCAGAGACCCTTGCCAGCTCGGAAGAACCTTGTTGGGTACCCATTGATAATGATAGCATAGTTTACATTATCCACACAGGCCAAGATCCAGTTAACATATCTAAGATGTAAACCAATCTTGTTAAGGACGAGCCTGAGAAATCCCCAGTCCATGCAATCATATGCTTTACGAAGATCAATTTGTAGTATACGAACCTCAAGATGTTTGGTGTGAATCGAGTGCATACTTTCCTGTGCATTTGCCACAGTGTCATGGATGAGTTTGCTCCGAAGAAAACCATACTGCTCTGGGGTGATGAAACATGAGAGAGTTCTATGCATACACCCAACAATAGTCTTCGATATGATTTTATAGATGATGTTGCATAGAGAAATAGGCCTGAAGTTAGTGAAACCATTAGCAGAGTTGCTTTTAGGAATGAGGGTGATGTATGTGGAAGTTATCTTATGATGGATGAAGCTCATGGTCCTAGATTCTTCAATCATGCCTAGAAGGTCAACTTTGAGAGGTTCAAAAAAGTGTGTGAAAAGTTTGATTGTCCATCCATCAAGACCAGGACTTTTGTCACTCTTAAACGATTTAAGAACGCCCAAAAGTTCTTCTTCAGAGACTTCCATAAAAAAAAAATCATTTTTCTCCGAATCATACATGATTGGGTATGGATCTGTACTCCAAACCATGTCTTCAGCAGGAATTTTTTCATTGATGCCATAAGCATTTTGAAAAAAATGTACAGTAGCATCACTTATCCCCTCTTGAGTCTGGTGTATGTATCCATCAGAGTCTGTAATCTCCCATATGGTATTTATATTATGGCGATGGTTAGGATATATATAAAATAATTTTGTATTGTGATCACCTTCCCTCAACCATAGCACCCTGCTCTTTAATCGCCATATGGATTCTTCCATAGTAAGGATCTGCTTCTTCCCCAGTTCCAGTGATTGAATGTTTGAGCGGATGTGAGCAGGAAGATAATGAGTGGACATGGAGGAATGGGAATAGTCTAGACTATTTTGGATATCAACAAGCTCCTTTCTGTTGTCCCTGATTTTTTTTTTCCAGTGTTTGACAGTTTCCCGGAGGGAGTCAAGTTTCTCCAGAATGTTGACCATGGGAGAGGTCCCTGTAGAGCCAAAGCTGCCCCAAGTTTCGAGCACCAATTTATTAAAACCAGGGTCCTCCAAGACTGTTCTATTGAATTTGAAGGGAATGCCCATGTGAAGCTCCATTTTCCTCCATTTGAGAGTGATGGGTCTATGATCCGATATGAAGTTATTGATGACCTTTACCCGGGCATCCCCCAGATGGTCCAACAATTGTTCATGGATCAGAACTCGATCCAGTCTCTTTGCAATGTAGGTAGAGCCAATACGCCCATTGTCCCAAGTAGGGGCAATTTTGGTGGGGCAAATGTCCACAAAGTTGTTCATGAGGATGGCATCCTGTATTTTCCCAGCAAGAGGATCAACTTTCCTGAAACATCCCCAAACTTCATCTAGACAGATAGTGCATTTTATATCCCCCACTATAATAAGTGACTCCAGGTCCCTCAAACCAGAAGATATGAAATAGTCCCAAAAATTCCCTCTATTTCTGTACGGGGCATATATGTTTAAGATATGAACATGGCCAGGTAGGCCACGAATGTTGCCTTCTAGCAGGATACCAGTGAAGCATTCATAGGCCTTTATATTGATCCATCTGGGATCCCATAAGGTCACCAGACCACCCGAGAGATCCACAGTAGTAGTAGCAGATATATACCAGTTTGGAAACATTTTGTGAAAGTATTAGACAGTACAGGGAACATTGTGCATCGTTTCTTGAATAAGAATAATGAAAGGTTGTAAAGACAACAAAAGGTGTTTGAGGGCTAAGTATTTTGGGGTAGTCCCCACACCCCGAATATTAAGGGAGATGATGCACATCATGGAAGATCTTTCTCAAGAAGCCATGCTCTAAGGGCCCGTGAGGGGGAGATGTCAGAAATGGGGATGTCAACGAGAAACCGGTCCATTGGGGAGGAAAATGGATTTTTATTGGATAGTCCTCGAAAATGACGTCTGACACGGTTTTGGTTTCTTCGCACAGTAATGTTGCCTGCTGAGGTAGGGCTGATGTGAGGAGATGATTGACCCCCGGGCTTGTGCATAGGGAGGGTATGGAGATCAAGTGTCTTCCTTTGTAAGAGGAAGTCCAGGTCACTCCCTACAGAATTTGTAGGTGAATCTATAGGGAAATTTGGTGGAGTAACACTGAGACATGGACCTTTATCTTTTGACTAACGGCGAGGTGGTGTCAGAGGGGCAACATATGCTACATGCGAGGTAGATGGAATGTCTGGATATGGATGCGGGGCTAAAAATGGAGTTGGAATGTCCTAAGTAGTGGTAGGCTCAAGTGGCAGATGACATATGAAGGTTGGTGGACTGTCAGAAAGAGGAAAGTCCAATTTGGGGGAGACATTCGAGGATGATGGGATAGTAATGGGAGATGAAACTATTGAACCGAAAGCATGTGGAAGATGGGAATTTTGGTGCGAATGCATACTCTGATGATGATTGTGTGGCATAGCCCGTTTACTGTTGAGACTCTATCTACCCATGTAAGAGCGAGACACCATGGCACCAATGAGGCATCTTCTGCCATGGAAGTGTTCGCTAGGTCGGAAAGGGCATTGATCACACATATGACCAGTTCTATGGTAGAAAGAGCATCTGAAGGGAACCCCTCGATAGTCTAGCCTTTGTTGGAGGAAAGTATCACCCCAATGAAGTTCAATATGGTCTAGAAAACCACCGTGATAATCCTTCTCAATGAGAATCCAAGCAACTCTCTTGTCCTGTGCCCCCAAACAGCGTGGGTCAACATAGATAAATTTTCCGATGGCGTTGCCAATGTCAGAGAGAGCATGTTTGGTCCATAATTCAAATGGAAGACCAGGTAACTTGACCCATACCAGTTTGTTGGAAGGTGTATTGCAAAGAGGATTGTACCTGATGTAACAATTTTAAACATTCAATTTTTTTCCTATCGAATCGAATCCGAACTGAAATTCGAATTCAAACTTGATAACTATGATTTAGTAAATCCCGTACTTACTTAAAAATTGGGCATCCACGGGTGTATGAATTGGAATTAGCTCACTTGAAACTTTGCGGAACGTATATTTGTAGTTATATGTCTGTTGTTAATTTTATTGATACACGATAGCAACTAAATGTGACATGATAGGTAAGATAGTAACGTAACTAAATGCGAGATGATAAGTTAAGAAATTTTTAATTTAGTTCATTTTATACTGCAAAAATGTACATTTTGTGATGGTAATATTTGTGTAAATTTAAAAAAATTATAAAATGATTGGTTGCAAGTGTTTTAATTGAAATACAAAATGATTAATTAAAATTTCTCTTAAAAAGATTTGAAATTTTTTTTTTTAAAGCCAAGCAAACATTAAGTAAGTTTACAAGTATTTAAAATATCATAGTTATTTTTTTTACATTGTGAAATTTTAGGCTATAGCCTTTAACATTTATAAGCTAGGTGACAATGATGTGTGAATCTATTTAATATTAATGTAAAGTGTTTTTCTTAAAAAAAAATAAAAATAAAATATTTTATTAAAATAGAAAATCATATTAATATATTAAAGAAAAAAGAAATATGTTTGAAAAAAATTATAAAACATCTACTATTACAACCTTTGTTGTTGATATTACAACCCAATGTGGTAAAAATGTTTTACACATTTTAAATCATAAATAATTCCATGACTATATGACATCATAAAATTTCATATTAACTAAAAAATGAAGAAGAAAAAATAGATATTACAACCCAATGTGTGAAAAACATTTCACTCACTCTAAGTAAAAAATAAAATATTCAGTGTCATAAAATTTCATATCAATTTAAAAAAAGACGATAAATTAATTATAAGTAAACAAAAGTGTGAATAGAATGTTTAAATCTTATATATTTTCTAAAAGTATTTCAATGTAGGATTTAAATAAACTACTTGAAAATCTATGCTAACTAATTTATGTCAATATCAAATTCATATACATTAAAATGTTAAAATACAATACTTTAATGTTGCACATAATAACAAATTTAATCCTTGAAAAAAAAATAAACAAAAATAAAAAATAAAAAATAAAAATATCAAAACTTCATAATAAGAATAAAAATCTTCCTATAAGAATAATAAGGAAGAATTCATTATTCAATTCACTTTAAATAAAATTATAATGTAACATTTAAAAAAATTATAATAAAAATAATTACAAAGGGATATAAATAAAATATTTATATATAAGATTAAGTAATAACGGTGTAAAATGTAAGATCTTTTGAGTCAAACAATTTTATATAGCCTTATGTAAATATCCCAGAAAGAATCTTGATTCAAATCAAATTCACAAGCTTAGCAAGAGTTATCCATGCTTACAAACTAGCACAGAGCAAGCATATTGACCCTCAAAGAACTTGTTTAATCAAAGTGTTTTGAAACTAACCAAGAATAGGAACAACTAATACATAGTGTTTTAATGAGATGATTATTTAGTGTTTTCAAGCAATTGTCATAGGAATATGGCAAGCCTCGATGTATAATTTTGGAGTATCATGTTTCCTTATGACAAATGTTTTGACAAATGTTTGGTGTATAATTTGAAGTATCATGTTTACTTTTAATAAAAAAGTATATATTTTAATAACGATTTATTTTTAATAATTTGACATCTATTTTTTTGTCTCAGTAAGTATCACTTGCCAATGTAAATAGCCTTAGAGAATGCCATTGAATTGAGATTCAATTAGAACTAAACAAGATTTACAAAGGAACATTCCCATAAAATATGCTTCATTGTTTCTAGTCCCATAAATAATAAAACCTCTTTTGATCAATAAAGTTTTGAAGGAAAGACCATGATAATTGTTTCTAATCCCATAAATAACATAGTCCATCAATAAAACCTCTTTTGATCAATAAAATTGTGAAGGAAAGACCATGATAATCGTCAATTTATAACACAAACAAGAGTTATTTTCTTTGGAGTACCTTTCAATTTAAAATAGAAAGAAGAGTTATTTTCTCTCAAGTACCTTTCTTTTCTAGAATTATGTAAGAAGCAATATTGAGAAAAATACATAGATGAACATGATCACTCTTTTAACAATGTTTATGGCCAAGACCCCAAGATCGTAATGTTATAAACATCTTAGAAAATCAGAATAGATGGTTTAATGAGATAGCTATGTAGCTTTATTTTTCTTTTTTTTTCGGCAAAATGTAAATATTATGAGTAGATCATCTTTAACTCCAAATATATCGAGTGAAAAAAGAAATCAAATCTCTTGATTTGCAAACATCATTATTGAGTCCACAACTTGAGGAAAGGTTTGCACCTCCATGAATTTGATCCCTATATACACTTGATAGATCCATAGTTAAGATAGATCTATGTTGGTTTATATAAGACCATTGAACATCGAACCTTCTCATCTAGGACCCTGACCTATAGGAAGATGGAGGAAAGAATAATAATAAAAGGACATGGACAACGTGTTCATCTCGAACCAGTGGTCGATGGTCAAAGATGAAGATGTAAAGGTAAAAAAGAAGATGTTAGAAAAAGGGGAATGCCTTCTTTCACATGTAAACCTATTTCATGTGGAATCTCATCTCGGACCTGCAACAAGATGAAGAATAGAATAAAAAAAAAAGAGAGGTACTTGAAAATAAGACATGAAGAGTGTTATCATCTTTAAGGATTTTACCTAGAATGTATCTTTTTCTTTTCCTCTCAAGGTAAAAGTAGAAGATAAATCAAAGTAAGGTATGAACATCAAACATTAATTTACATGCATGGGAATCTCATCTTGGACCTTCCATAAGAAAAGAATAAAAACATAAGGAAAATATGACATGGACATTGCAATCATGTCAAGAACTTGGAGGGCTTGTGATCACTGAGGGATGACTTGTATATCAAGATCAGAAAAAAAGGAATAATATTCCATTCGTTTCGTTAAAAAACGAGGATGAATATATTAAGTAAAGGATAAGAAATTTTAGCAGACTGAGCTTTTGAAGGAGGACAATGATCAACACACTAAATTGACTCTGTTTCTTCTGCTCATCATTAGTGAAGGAAGAATGTCAAAGGAATTTGAGTTGATGAAAACTTCATATTGGCATTGCAAGTCTGTGTGGGTGTATGGTAGTTCACCAAACTCACACCCATTATTGGCTGGCTGCTGTGACCACTTGGACTTTCTCAAACTTATTATCGACTACAATTTCTTTCTGGTTGAATTTTCAAGGAAGCAAATTGTTTTTGCGAAGAGGGGCGTCAAGGCAGGTAGCCAATATACATTTCATGTGAGGTACTTGGGAAAGAGGTTCATTCTGGAGAGAAGGGGAAGCGAGGGAAACATATTATTCGTAGATGGGAAAATTTTTTGTTACATCATTCCCATAGTATGGGAGGAACTGCAAATCTTGGAGAGCTTTGAGGAATTAGTCGTCTGTGTTGTTGTCGACGTCATACGTCATTTTAAACATTAGTTACATTAGTTTGAGGAATTTTAGACATCAGTTTTAAATTGGTTTTAAAATTTCATAGTCTACTTGCACACACAAATATATATGACCATGATTATGAAAATACATATTTTAAAAATGATATGATTTATTTTTATTTTTTATATCTTGACATATATCATAATCTTAAAATA
>APFE031131392.1:0-12828 GCA_000404065.3 Pinus taeda
CCCCTAGTCTTCCACAACCTATAAGGTTGACACCACAACAATTGGAAGAAAAAAGAGCAAAAGGTCTTTGTTACATTTGTGATAGCAAATACACTAAAGGTCATAAGTGTGCTGAGAAGAAGTAATTCTACATAGATTGTGAAGAGAAAGAAGAAAAAGAGTAAGAAAGGTCAAAAGAAGAGGATATCCTCCAGGAACAAAGCCTAGATAAAGAAGAAATGAATCCAACCATATCTTGTAATGGATTGGCAGGAATTACCACTCCTAAAACCATCAAGATAGAAGGACAAATCAGGAAGAAAAATGTAATAGTGTTGATTGATTCAGGAAGTACCCACAATTTTATTCATTGTAAGGTAGCAAAAGAATTGAATTGCTTCTTATATCCAGCACTAGAGTGTCAAGTGATGGTTGCATAATGGAGAATAAATAGTTTTGTGGAAATGTGCCATATATCAAGCTACCAGGGAGAATATGTTAATTGATACGCCTCAATGCTTTTCCATTCCAATGGGAGGCTTATGTTGTACGAGTCCAATGGCTACAATCCTTGGGTACAATAGCTTTTAATTTTCAAGAAATTTTCATTAAATTTTCTGTGGAAGGAAAGGAAGTGGAATTAAGGGGTATTGCAGGGAAACCGGGAAACGTAATAAGCTCTAACGGTATGACAAAGCTTCTAAAAAAGGAACAAAGAGGTGTAATTGCACAATTATGTCCACTAGATGTTTCCACATTGGAACCATCTATTTCTCCAGATCTCTAAAAAGTCTTGGAAAATCATTCCAAGGTATTTGACAGTCCCAAAGTTCTCCCACCTGTTCATGATCATGATCATGCTATTCATCTAATTCCAAGAAGTGTTCCTCCGAACATCAGGACGTACAAATATCCCTATGCCCAAAAGAGTGAAATTAAATGTATGGTTGCAGAAATGCAGAGGCTGGTATAATTCAACCGAGTCAAGGTTCTTTCTCTGCTCCAGTAGTATTGGTGCACAAGAAGGATGGATCATGGCGCATGTGTCCGGATTATAGGGAGCTCAACAAGCTCACTATTAAAGATAATTTCCCCATTCCTGTCATTGATGAATTACTGGATGAATTGCATGGATCAATTTACTTCACCAAGTTGGATCTTCGTTCAGGATATCATCAAATCAGAATGAATATTGAAGACATTCTGAAACAACATTTAGAACTCATGAGGGTCATTATGAATTTTTGGTCATGCCTTTTGGCCTTACCAATGCACCTTCAACATTTCAAGGTTTGATGAATTCAATTTTCAAACCATTCCTTAGAAAATTAGTGTTAGTATTTTTTGATGATATACTAATCTACAACAAGCCTTGGAAGGATCATGTTAAACATGTTGACAGGGTGCTCAAACTATTGGAGGAGAAACAATTATATGCAAAAACCTCCAAATTTTTCTTTGGAGTATAGGAGGTGGAATAGCTGGGTCATATTGTATCTCATGAGGGTGTTAAGGTAGACCCTAACAAAATTAAAGACATTAAGGAATTGAAAATCCCCACATCCATAAAGCATCTGCAAGGATTTCTCAGGGTTACAAGGTATTATCACAAGTTTGTTAAGTGTTATGGGAGAACAACAACACCTCTAACAACATTACTAAAGAAAGATGCAGTTCCTTGGACTTCAAAAGCAACTAAGGCCTTTGAACATCTTAAAGAGGCAATGTTCTAAGCACTAGTCTTAGCTACGCCAGACTTCAAAAAAACCTTCATTATGGAATGTGATGCCTCAGGAAATAGAATTGGTGTTGTTTTAATGCAAGAGGGAAGACCCATTTCTTTTGAAAGTCATCCAATCAAAGGAAAGTATTTACACAAATCTATTTATGAGAAGGAAATGTTGGCAATACTACGTGCACTTAAGAAATGGCGACCTTGCCTAACGAGAAAACACTTCAAGGTAAAAATGGATCATGATAGTCTCAAATAATTTTTAGAACAAAGATTATCTTTAGAAGAACATAAAAAATGGGTCACAAAGATGTTGAGTTATGACTTTGAAAACATCAACAAAAAAGGGAAGAAAAATGTTGTTGCATATGCACTCTCAAGAAAGGATGAGGATGTGAAAGCATTACTTTGTGCCATTTCTATTATCCAGCTAGATTAGATAACCGAAGCAAGGGATGAATGGAATAATGACAAAGAAGTGTGGACACTCATTCAAAAGTTGCAGCAAGATCCCAGTACATTTGATACATTTAGTTGGAAAAATGATTCATTATGGTATAAATATCACTCATACCTTTGTAATAATTCCCAACTCAAATAAAATATTCTTCTGGAATTACACACCTCTCCCTTAGGAGGGCACTCAAGATTTTTAAAAACTTACCATAGGGTTAAGAATGAATTTTTTTGGGATGGCCTTAAATTTGATATTCAAAAGTTTGTGGCAGAATGTTTGGTTTGCTAACAAAATAAAGTTGAGACAATTAAGACCCCAGGTCTATTACAACCTTTATCCATTCCAAGTCAACATTGGGAGGAGGTTTCAATGGATTTTATTGCAAGTTTACCCAAGTCCGAAGGAAAGAAAGTCATCATGGTGGTAGTTGATAAACTTACCAAGTATGCACACTTTTATGCATTATCTCATCCATTTAAATCCAATACAGTTTCTATTGCATTTATGGAAAAAATTCAAAATCTACATGGAAACCCAAATATTATTGTAAGTGACAAAGATCCATTTTCATTGGAAATTTTTGAAAAATTATTTTCTTGTCTGGGTACTCAATTAGCTCATATCTTATCTTATCAGACTTAATCTAATGGGCAAACTGAGATAGTGAATAAATGTTTGGAAGGATATATTTGTTTCTGATAAGTAGACATGATGGGTCAAGTGGTTACGTCTAGCTGAATAGTGGTATAACACTTCCTTCCATACTGCAACAAAAATGACCCCATTTATGGCACTTTATGGATATCATCCACCGTCCATCACATCATCTTTAAGAGAAAATACTAAGGTTCAAGCAATGGAAGATCACATCGAGCATCAACAACAAGTTCTCAAAATCTTAAAGGATAACCTCACTTTGGCACATAATAGAATGAAACAACAAGCAGATGAACATCACAACCAAAGAAGTTTTGATGTAAATGACTGGGTATTTTTACGACTACAACCATACAAACAAATGTCCCTCAAGCAAGCTAAGAAGGATAATAAATTATCACCAAAGTATTATGGTCCTTACAAGGTGTTGCAAAAGATTGGTACTATGGCATACAAATTAGAGCTTCATGCATCTTCCCGAATGCACCCCGTTTTCCATGTTTCATGCTTAAAGAAGGTTATAGGTGACAAGCTCCTAGTTCAAACAATATTGCCAGAACTTGATGAGGAAGGAAAAATCATATTGGAACCTGAAGCAATCATGGAAACAAAAAATCGACAGCTACGAAATCGATCAATTTTAGAGTATCTCATTAAGTGGAAGAACTTACCCACTGAAGATTCCACATTGGAGGATGAGAGTTTTATACAGAAGCATCCAGAACTACTCAAGCATTGAGGACAACACTTTTTTGAAGGAGAGGGCCATGTTAGGTCCCTATAATACTAATGTGTTCCTTCATTATTATTGTTAGTTTAGCCCCCTTATTGTTATTGTTGCGACCATGTAGTCCCCATATTGTTATTATTGTGCCCATGGAAGCCCACTATTGTTATTGTTGTGTCCTTACATTATTATTGTTATGTTGACTCTAATTATATTGTGACCCCTTAGACTCCTATATATATAAAGGAGGTTTTTTCATTTGAATCATCCAAGAATTGTTCATTTGCGTAATGTAAAGGAGGTTTCCCCCTCGAAGAGGCTAATTTTGAAGTCGTTAATCTATCTCTTCTTCTATTTTGTGAGCTGGTTGCATAACAAAGGAATATAGGTTAAAACAAACAAAGGTCAAAGGAATATGCAAAAATAATAATGAGAATTCATACAAAGTTTCATCTTTTCTTCCTATCTAGAGACGTGCAACACAAAAAACAAGAAGTTGCATGACAAATATGAAATTTCCACAAAATTGTTTGATGAAAAACAATGGTGAGTAGAATAAGCTCCCCGTTATACGAAACCTACTACAAAGTTGTAAAAATGAATCAACACTTAGAAGACTCATCCCCATGTCAGGCCAATAGACACTATTTGACAAGCAATCATCCTACTATTGATTTTATTGCTGGGATCCTTTAGGGATTTTTACACACCTCCCATATGCTTAAAGGTCATGAATATGTAACCTTCAGATTTCCCAGTACCCTTTTCGATGATGACAGTGCATTCTTCTAGCTCATTGTATTGGGAGAGAATGAACTTCAAAGTCTCTGAATTGGTGTCCCAACCGAGGCCATGGATGAGGATTTTTTTGTGCACTGGATCTTTATCTATAAGTTTTCGAATATTTTCCAGAAGTTGCAGGTCTTTCTTGGCATTCTCAGAGATGATGTCCATTAGCTGCTGTTTGCTAAAGGGCTCCAACAAATTCTTCACGTCTTCTTTGTCTTCCTCAAATTAGGGTTCACTACTACCATTAGCTTCAAAATATATCTTATGGATCTTTTTCTTCCACCTCTACCTTCCTCTTCTTCTCCATTGTCGCTCTGGTTCAAGTTGTTTTGCTTGCTCGGCGTGGAACCCTTTTGAAGAACACTTCAAGCCCTACAACCCCTTGAAACCCAGAGGTTGCGAAGACCTAATGCGAAACATAACGATCAACGAAAATAAGGTAAGGTAGGAGATGAAGTATGTACTGATGATGTGGACATAGAGGATGACGAATATGAAACAATAACTTGAGAAAAGACCTCATAATAAAATGCCTTTCGACGTAACATGTAAAGAAATCAAAATTTAGATTTTACTCAAAACAAAGTTTACGTAAAGATTACAGATACCATTTGTACTATATTTTTGTTATGTTTTAAAGTAAATTAGTTATATATCTTATTTATATATCAATATTATTCTCTCAAATTATAAAAATTTAATGATATATTAAATATAATAGATTTAATTAAAATTTAATTTATGTAAGTTACAAAATTATATATATATATATTATATATATTATATATATCATATTATTTATTTTCTTTCGATTATAAAAATTTAATGATATATAAAATAATAATAAATTTAAAATTTAATTTATGAAGTGCAAATTAATTGATATAAAGTTTAGTATTTATCACATTATTCATTTAAATAATATTCTTAATAACTGTATTGTTTATGTAACATTAAAATTATATCAAGAACATTACATAAGTGGAACATTACATCCGTGGAGAAATCAAAATTCGGTTTTTATTTAAATAAGGTTTGCATAATGCTGACATATGCCATTTGTATTGCACTGTCATTATGTTTTTTAGTAAATTGTTGTGATAGTTTTTTTTATCTCTAAATTAGGACTTATTATAAAATTTTAATGGTATATAATATAATTTGTAGTTTGGTTGGGGCAAAGCTTAATTTTTATTAAGTTATTTGTTCAAATTTTATAAAGAGATTGAGGGTGAGAGTTATTTGTAAGGTTAAAAAACTATAAATTTTTAGGGTTTTTATTGTTGATAATATTTTATAAACGATTAAATTATTTTTTTGTTTAATATTAAAATTAATTAAAAATTTCAGAAAATTGTATAATTATTTTATTTATCTTATTTAATGTTAATCGAAATAGTTCAACTTGAACACTAAATTTATGAATTCAAAGTTAGAACTTTACTATTTATCCATCAAGGCAATAAAAAATTACATAAATATATATACAAATTTGAAATGAATTTAAAGCAGTAAATTATCACGCGGAAACTTTCACACAAAGCTAACATACCTAACAACTACTTAATATATTAATATGAATGCAAATAAAAATGACAATGCCAACTATCAATGTATAAAATTGTGTGTGTGGAGAATAAAATAGAATATAAACTGCACAAAGAACGGTAGTATTAAATTAATGTATAACAACTTATCTGAATCAAATTATGTTTTGACTTTGGATGAAAGATAAATTTATATTTTTAAATTAAAAACTATAATTAATTATTTAATGTTTGAATTTGGATGAAAGATAATATTTTTAAATTAAAAAATATAATTCTAATTATATGTAAAGGTTGGTTGATTGAAGACTCTTTATTCACCGACTCGCGGCCCTAAGGTGGTGATTATGGCATGCGTTCATGCCGGGGAGTAAAAATATATAAACTTATAATTACATCCGTCTGCACAATAACTCTAATGAAATTACATCCGTCTGCACAATAACTCTAATGAAACTATATCATTATCATCTTTGCATTATTCACATATATCATCCACTTTTACTTAATGTGTGATTTAATTGTTGTAGGCAAAAATGGAGGCATGGCTGTTAATCGCTGCTCTAACAACAATGACAACTTTCAACTTTTGTTTTCCTATGAATGCTTTGCCAACGAGGGATAATTCTGTGATTGGCGTTGATGATACCCTGAGGAAGGAAAGTAATCACAAACAAGAAAATCAGATCATGTGAATACTAGGCTTAAGCTGCATAATGATGCCATCACTAAATTTAACTTTTCTATTGCTAGCGAGGATCAAGTTAAAATATAAGTTCTCCTTGTATTATCAATGTAAAAAATTAGTCTTTAAATGTTTTTGAGCATGATTTCTTATTGATATTGGCTAGTGATTTTAAGCACAGAGCCTAATAGAGAGGGTATTAAGCAAAATTGATCTCGTGACTTACCATTAGCGAAATTCTTTAGCAATAGAACTCGATCAATTAAACTAACCCTCAAGGCTTAAGTGCCCTATTCATTCTTCATAAATTCAAAATTTAAATTATAATTGTTCTTTATGGAGATTCATTTGTTAATTTCTTCCATGATCTGTACTAGTGTAGTTTTAATGATATTATATGTGTGTTAATTTATTTATTTACTTTTTTTTTTTTTTTTTTTTTTTTTTTTTTTTGTTTTTTTAATTTTTTTTTTAATTTTTTATTTAATTTATTATATTAATTTTGTTTTAACCCATAGACGTATGATGTGATTATTGATATCTTCGTATTTGAATCTTAATTCATATGATATTTGTTATTTCCTCAATTTCTTATGAATATGTGCATTGGTTGCATATTTATTTAATATACAGAGAAATAATATAGAAAACTTTATATGTAAAACAAGGCCACATAGCTAGTGTTTCTTGTAGCTTGATTCAATTATTGAATTTTGAAATGTATGAACTAATTATTGTATTTGAACAAGGGCTAAGGCTACTTTGAGATATTTTTGCTTATTTTAAGTATCCTTAAATTAGAGTAAGAAACAAATAAAACATACATGAATGAATTAATAAAGTGTTTTTAGTAGCCATAAAATACTACCTTAGACTTAACACTTGAAGGTTGAAACCAAAATTCTAGAACCATACTTCCAAACAAAAAAATGTTTCTATTAAAAGTGGTAAAAAAAAAATTAATATCCAACATTGAAACCAAAATTCTAGAATCATACTTCCAAACCAAATAATGTTTCTACCAAAAGTAGTAAAAAAAATATTGTTATCTTGCATTGGAAATCTGCTACCTAAAACTGCTAACGTATATACATATATATAACTTCTCATCGAATTCTATTTTTACACAATATTACATTTGTTCAAATACATATGAATATGCTCAAGATAAACATCACAAATATATATATGAATATGCTCTAAATATGAACAAAAAGTATATGTTCTACACAAGTGAAACGAACACTCAAGTAGAGATTTTTATCAAACACAATAAACGAACTAATAAATTAAGAAAATATTGACATTGTAATGTTTTATGTAATAAAGACACAATTAACTTATTAATTTTAGGTGATATAATTTTTAACAAAATTATGATATATATTTTTTTAATAATATGTTTTTGAATGCATAATAATTTAAAGACATTTCAATTAATTTTTATTTGATTTTAGGCAAAATTCACTATTGACATTTTGACCATGACATACATAACTAGATTCCAATGTATCGTAAAAAAATACAAAAGATTTACATCTGCATTAATTATCTTATAACATTTCAAAATGAATAAAGTATTTGGAAAAAATGATATTAAAAATCTCATTTAAACAATATCAAATTATACTGTAAAATAATAATTTAGCTAATTATTACATTTTTTAATAATTTCTATATTTCTTTTTTTTATCATGTAAGCGTGGGACCTTTTATTAATCTAGAAAAAATACATAATGTACATAGAGCAGCACCAGCTCTGTGAAAATTTAACAAGTAGCTGGGCTGGCAAAAATCCAAACCTAACTCCAAAATCTCTGAAAACCCGAACAAGACTACAAACGAATTGTAAACAAAACATCCACCCAACCTAGAGTGCAGAGAATCCAAAAAGCACCCATGAACAATCTGCCCTCAAGGCATCACTCTAGACAACCAGCGAACTGGAAACCTGCAAACCGAACTATCGTGCATCAAATAACCTTCTGTGCATCAAATAACTGTCGCACATCAAAAAACCTGAACGCTTGTGATGACGGGGCCCTCAAATCCGAAGGCCCACAAAACTGCAACATGTGACCATCTGAAGGCCTACAAAACAGCATCAAACTACCAACCTTAACCTTCGGTTATCTTAATAACTCGAAGACCATGCGATCCAACCTTCATTGATCCAACAGTCATAAGCTGATTTCGGGCTGACACCTTTCCCACACTTTATCTCTTCTTACAGACCCGAAAAGAACCATAGGCCACCTCTCTAAACTATTTTGGGTCCGATTGAAGAAATAAAAATCATGCAGTTTTTCCACCTGAAATCCACAGGATGAAGGAGATCCATAGAGATCTCGGTAACTAGCCCATTCTTCACTTCCGTTATGGACCCGAAGAATAAATAAGCCACCACATTATAGTTTTTTGGGTCCATTTGGCGAATTAACAATCGTGCGGTTTTTCACCCGAAATCCATAGGATGAAAGCAATCTCGACAACTTACCCACACTTTATCTTTTCATACGGACCCGAAGAGTAAATAGGCCACCATTCTATATTTTTCGAGTTCGTTTGTAGAATTAACCTACGTGCATTTTCCAGCCCGAAATCCATAGGATGATGGAGTTCAGGGCAATCTTTAGTCAAGTGCCTGCCATCCTGCCCATTGTTTACCACTTGCTCCTTTCCTGTGATTAGTCCACTTTCTTCTGCTTCCATTAGTCTTCTCTCTACTTATTTCTCATGCTTTGAAAGTACTCCCTGTCTTTGGTAGTCTGTCTGTGACAGTGTTCGCGCAATTTCCCTGGGGGACTCGACATCCAGTCATATCTTCTATTACTCTTTGAACATAGTACTCCTTCATTCGCTAAACGATCTGCTAACCTGTTGGTTGTTATACGCACATGAATAAAATGAGGGTTCTCAGGGCTCTTAGGTGGGATTGTATACGTTGATAGACCTGCAATAACCGCTAGTGTTTCAACACTCTTTCTGGTGCTGTGCCATTGCATGTTTTCTTGACCGAATTAATTATCAATTCAGAGTCAGCTTCAATGATGGTATTATGTAAATTTGAATCAATCAAGATTTCTAGGCATTTCTCTAGGGCCATGAGTTCTGCCATATTAATAGTGGCCTTCCCCAAATAACTATGAAAGATGACTTTTATGTATCTCTGCTCATCTCTTATGACTCCGCCATAACCAGCCACCCCAGGGTTTCCTTTAGAGGCTCCATCTATATTGAATTTCAAAAAACCATGAGGAGGACGTTGCCATAAGTCCTTATCTGCTGTTATATGACTTACAGTCTTGCTTATGCCCTGGGGGAAAGGCACCTGTAGACCCAAATGTAATAGTATTTGTGCATCCTGGTCTTGAGGCGGGTTCTCAGGGAGTTTCTTTAAAAGGGTGCCTACAGTCTCTTTGAGCTGTCTAATGATCTAAGCGATGATGCTCTGGGATGAGCCAATTTTGTTCTTGAAAATCCTATTGTTGCGTTCTTTCCAGACATCCCAGATTAGAAAGCCTGGAACCAAAGTCCAAGCTTTGTTGATTATTTCATTTTGAGAAACTAATTTCTATATTTCTCAAAATGAAATGTATTATCTATTATTTGATAATTTGTTTTTTATATGATGTAATTTGTTATTTTATATGATGTAATATGTTATTTGATAGTATATATGACAATTTTATAATTGTATCATTCTAGAAATTGAAATTTAATATATTTTTAAAATGCAAAACAATTAAATAAAGATTCAAAGATACAAAATAATTAAATACAACAAAAACTAAAAATATATTATTCGCTTGAAAAATTGTTGAAACCATCTATAACATGAGACTTCCCCGTCTAACCAAATTTATGATATTTGATATTTATTAAAAAGCTAAATCACTTCAGCCATTAACTCTTTCACTTTACTTTACAAGAACATAGCCATATATAACATTTTATTTCTTGCCAATATAAATTATTCCCAATAGCCAGTGAATACAGTAAAAATTTAATTTAATTTAATTTTACTTCACATTAATTTTGCACATTCTTCCATTATTATCCTTGGTGTTTTTGTACCACCAACAATAAATGAAATTTAAAGTACAAATCCATGTAAAACAAAAGTTGAAACAAAAATAGTTTATAGTCAAAAAGCTTTGAACTCTCATCTTAAATTTTTGAAACAATTTATAAAAGCTTATAACTTCTTTAAAAAATCTATTAAAATATTTTTACAAAATAAAATTATTTATAAAATATTTGAAATTCAAAAACTTATTATTGACCTAGAGATATTAACAGACAAATTTAATGAGTTTAATTCTATTTGTCAGAATAAATATATATATATATATATATATTATATATATATATTATATATAATACTTAATTTGAAAAAAAAAATAAAAATGAAATATGTAATATAATTAAATAATTGAACAAACCTTTTATTACATTCTACCAACAATTTTTTTAAAAATCTTTTATATATTAAAAATTATTTACAACGGTACAGGGAGAGCCGTAACTCCTACCACTTTCCCAACTCCTGTGGTTGTCCCTTATATATATTTTGTTTATGTGAAAGGCCAACCCTCATTGCAATTGTTGGAAAAGGCCATGGTTTGTTTTTTATTTTATTTTAAACGTCATCACAACTACATGCACAATCAAGGCATAGCTATATTAAGATTTTCTGTACACTTCCATTAATTTCTCAAAGTACATATTATCATTACAGAATAAGGCACTAACTAATCAGAGTGTAGAAAAAATAGATTTAAAAAAATAAAAAAATAAATTAAAATTTTTTCATAAGTAAACATTAGATAAGATCATTTAATTTTTGGTAAATTTAAAATTTATGTCAACATCAATATTTTTTAAATACGTTATTACCTTGTTGCTTCAGGGAATAATAATATCATTGCCAAAATTCCATATACCAATTAAAGTGGATAAAATTAAATTAAATTACCTCTCATAGTAAAGACGGAAAATAAAAACAACAAACACATGGAAATTGTGAAAAGACGTGGTATGGGATTGGAATATTCGGCCAAATTACACACAGTGTCGAGATTTGGAATATAAATAACCACGAAATTACTTTATGTAAGATATTGTGGAAGTCCGAAAGCATTAAATAAAAGGAGAATAAGTTAGCATAGAAGCAATCGCCAAATTAGTAGTATTTTTCAGAGGGGTGACTAAAGCGATTTTTTTTTTGTGTAGCTCTCTAGAATGTTGTTGAAGTATTGAATGGTCCAAACTTCTGGTGTGTTTACTCGTGCAACGTATATATGGTTGTGTGGTATATGACATGTATATTGGTCAATGTCCCATTGTGTGTTAAAGCCATTCTATTATTAAAATTTCCTACTAATAAAATCAAGAATTTGCATGTGCTTTGAGATTTTTATGAGCTTGGATTTTATTATATCCATTGATGTTGCAATAGTCATGATTCCATTATAGGATGAGTAATCTTTTAAAGATTATGTAATTTGATATGTCGTGACATGAGTGCTATGCATTGAACAGTGCCCGAAATATATTATATATTTTCCTTAAGGAGGATGTGGCATTCGCCTCCGGTGTACAGTGTACGACCACACCAAGATGCTTTTCATTAAGGAGGATGTGGCATTCCCCTCAGGTGTATCGTGTACGGCCACACCAAGACGCAGTGGGTGGCTACACCAGAGCTCCCGGAGTTATCGCAAAATAAAGGAATGAAATCGTGATGTGGTTTCAGGCAGTAAATACCATGAGTTTTAATTGTCTCGAAGAAATATGTTAGATTTTTGTAATTATTTTCTATACATTGTCATTAATTTATCAAAGTACATATTATCATTACAAAATATGACTAACCAATTAGAATGTAGAAAAAATAGATTTAAAAAAAAAATAAAAAAAAAAATTAAAATTTTTTCAAAAATAAACATGAGATAAGATCATTTAATTTGTAGTAAATTTAAAATTAATATCAACGTAAATAAATATTGAATACGTTATTACGCTGTGCTGCCAAGAATAATAAAACAAGTTTAAAAAATAAGCCATAAATGAATATGGTGTACATGACAATAACCCAAACAATCCGTAGAAATGGAAATCGAATTAGAGAGGGAAAAACCATAGAATGTATGTTTTAACTTTTATATATTTCTATATAAAGTCAAAATCAATTTGATATATATGTGAGTAGTTTTAGCGGGTTGATTATATTATTAGTGATAGATTTGAAAG
>APFE031131396.1:0-20321 GCA_000404065.3 Pinus taeda
TTAATAGCTTTTATTTAAAAAAAGGAATGGAGAAGACTACATCCTTTTTTTCAGAGAAAAAAAGCAGCAGACATTACATTAAAAATATATGCCGTTACATTTTCCAGAAATCCACATTCCCTATGTAAAACAGAAAGAAAAAAAAGCTAAGAAACAACTGAAGCAAACAAAAACAGAGCAATCCCTCTGCGAGACAGGGGAGATCCCCAAACAACTCCGAATAAGCCTGCAAACGAATCACAGGGATCAGAGATCAAGGTCTAGCAACGCCTCCCAGGAAAATTGATCAAGAGAACATCATTCAAAGGGGAAAGCCGCTGAACCTATTATAGCACCCTGTTCCCTGCTCCAGGCACTCAAATTGTATCAGCCCAGGCAGCGCAGAAATTTCGCGATTAGAGAGCCAACCAGCCTAGGTATTCAGTTCCCGATATACATTGGCAAAAGGAGACAGAGTGTAAATACTCGTTCATGGAGGCGATCTGATCCATCTAGTGGCATAAGACATCATAGCCAAAGAAAATTCAAATCACTTGAAAGCGCAATCTCATCCACCGCTAGCCACAAAACACATCCGAGAGCTCCCCATAAGGCCAACACCTCTGCCCTCATATTGGTGCCCAAACCGCCTAACTAGAAGTTGTAACTCCAACAGGGAGAGATGGAGATAACAGCTCCACAGCCACACTGTCCATCCAGCGAAGCATCGTTAAAAGAACCAGTAGGAAAGGTCTAATCAAGGGGTTTGTAGGACCAGCAGCACTTTGGAACACTTAGGTTTCTGAGGGCCGATCTCCAAGAAATATGCTAAATTTGAGGGTAGTGGCTCTCAGATAAGGGCTGCATCATAAAAAAACATACAAGTATTCCGGCATCGCCAGATCCCCACTAGAGAGGAATAGTTTTGTAATCCGCATGACGAGTAGTCCAGCAGCTGAGGCAGGCAAATAATGAATCCTGATTCACTTCACAATTGATCTGGAGTGTAAAGGAAACTTAGAGGAAACTTCCTCCCAGACTGCTGGGGCAAAGGAGCAGTTCAGGAATAAGTGTAACCCATCCTTATAATCAGATTTACAGAGATAGCAAAAACTCAGGACCATAAATCCTAGCTTGAGGAGATTGTCCCAAGTCAAGATACGATTATGGACAGCCAGGCAAGTGAAACGTTTCAGTTTAGTCGGCACCTCCCACTCCCACAGGCCAGCCAAATACTTCCACATCACTTGAGGACCTGGTGTTCTTCACCCTCTAAGCTCATGTTACTCCTCTGACAATAAGTATCATGATATGCTGGTGGGGCCTTGCTAAATAAAATGATTTGATTGGAATGTTCGGTTTCTTAAACAATATATGGTCATTGCTTTGCAATAAACCTTAGATTGAAAATCTACTCTGAAGTGGAGGCCGAAGAAAAATAAGAAACGGCCCACATAAAATACTGTGAAGAGCTATGAGATTAAGAGAAGGAATGTGATATGCAAAGAGACTTGATGGAGAGGGCAAGAGGAGAAGCAAGGGCTGCCTTCACTTGCCCTATGTTGGGGATATGCCTGCTTTGATAAGGCATGTTTATGTTATGCCTGAAATTGGTCTAAGATGGCATGCTGATGATGATATGAATTTTCTCAGCGACTAAATTTACACAGAGAAAGACGAGGATTGCCTACCAAGGCGTAAGGATGGTGAATATATATAGCAAGTTTCTGACATTTAAGATTACTGTGAAGCTTGCAGTCAATGTTCTACAATGTTAAAAATTTACATAATTTATTTTTTGGATTCACGGCCTATGTTGACTGCATTTAAATAAATAATTTATCACATGCAATATGGGTCAAAGGTGCCAGCAATTGCAGCTTTATGCCCTGCAATCTGGACTCCCATGATGAATTGCTACATTATAACAGCAACCAAACGATGGAATGAAGCATAAGATGCTAGCATCTGTTGGCAACACAATATGTCCTTTTATTAACAATAGAACAGGATGGTTTAAGGCTAAAAAAAACGTTGTGTCAAATTGAATAACAGTTCGCAAATGTGATAAGATCAATATAATTGCATGACTGGAAGATATTGTACCACATTAGGTCTCACATGTCAATGCGGGATCTAGCTAGCCACAGCTCTGCACAGCGCAAACATGTTTATCATCTAAGCCATATACGATTATTTCACTGTGGACACATATCCTGCAGCCCTGGTGCCTTTTGCCCAGTGAAATGATTTAGGCACTGCTGTGTAATTTTCTAATGTAATGATCAACATATCACTCTACGTCGCCTTCTCTGCAACAATTACTAGCTTCAACCAGAACTTGAAGCCAGGGCTGACGCAGGAGAAGTAGAAAATGACGCCCCTCACTCTGCAACACCTACTAGCTTCGACCTGAACGTGAAGCCAGGTGTGAGGCAGAAGAAGTAGGAGATGATGAAGAAGAAGAAGCCATTGTAGAATACTGTGGAAACCCATGAGAATTGAAGAATGAATGTGATGTGAACAGTGACTTGATGGAGTGGGCAAGGGATGAAATAATGGCTGCTTTCACTTGCCCTCTCCTGGGGATATCCCTGACGTCAGTAGCCATGCTTATGTGCCTGGAGTTGGCCTGGTATGGCATGTTGAAGATGCTACAAAATCCGTCAGTAAGTCAATTTAAACAAACTCAAAGGAAAAGAACGGGGAATTCTGAAGGTAAACAGACTCAAAGAGAAAAGTTGTGTGATAAAGTCGAAAGGATGCACGGAATATATAACAGGACCATGAAAGACTTCCGATTCTGTGATTGCAGCAGTCAATTGCACAACTTGATGCTGTACCATTAACTGGGGAAATATTATATAATTTGTTGGGTAGACTGCCGAGGTACAGCTAATTAAGTAATAAATTTGTTCGTTGCGTCGACTGCTGAGTTTGGCTACAGCTAATCAAACAAATTGCCTACAGCGAATCAAACAATAAAAGAAAAAAACTTGCAGCTTTATGCCCTACGAAGTTAAGACAACACGTTTCTGTATTTTTCCATACTCAACGTATCTAATTTGACAATTTATATTATCTTTATTCAAAGTCAATGGTTAGCCGCCCCAGGTCCTTTTTTAATGGCAGGATCGCTCGGCCCTAGAAAGTTTTGAATCCAAAACTGTCTGCGGATAAGGTTGGAGGAGGCAATTCTGTCGATGTACCTGCTATGACCAGCGGCTGTGTGGCGTCCTTATCATTTTAAGAGATCATCGTCAAAGCAGTTCAATATTTTCGGCATTTAAAAACTGTCTGCGTTTACCACTCTCATCAAAACCGTGTGAGTTTACTGCCTTTATTAAAGAAAACATCTTCCTCTTGCCAGCTACTGCACGATTTTTTTTTTAAGTTTTCTGGGGCAACCAGCGAAAACCCGTGGAATAACTTTTACGTCAACCCTGTGCGCTTCAGTAAGGATTGGCATCTTAAACCACACACTTTAAATGAGAGTGCAATAAAATACCCTTTATAATAATATATATAATTATTTTGTAATCAAATAAATTTTATACATTCTTTTAATAATAATGTATAATTTATTCTAAATTGACATTTTTGTAGTTCAGGTAGGTGGGGTTATAAGCCCCTTGCTCCTAAAAAATAACCTTTCCATTTTTCAATTAGTTCTTTGACCATTAAAACCTTTTTCATGTAAGGTTTTCATATATATATTACAGAGTAAATATATTAATCTAATTTAGATTATGTAATTAAGGATGAGTTTCTCTATATGAATTTTAATATATGTAAAGTTTAGTTTAAAAATTAAGGCGTGAATATTTTATATATCAATTTATATTTAATTGGGAAGTTGAAAATTAAATTATTATTATTATTATATGTAGATAAATGGGTTTCATACTTATTCAACACAAAGCATTCTATTTAAAGCTTTTATGATTGTTTGTTTATAAAATTATTAGAATTTGCACACCGAGAGAATAATTGCATAAACTTGCAAGAATTGAGAAAAATTAAAAGGGAGAATGAATTATGTATATTCAAATAGTGATGAAAGAATAAATACATAAAGCAATTAATTTAAGCTTAAGTGCATGCAAGCACTAAAGTTAACTAAACCTAACTAAAACTAAGTGTACTTTAATGTTATGTTAATATGCATGTACATCACACGCAAACAATAAAGCCAACTAAAGTTAAGTGTGCTTTATGCTACATTAATGTGTATTTACACCAACACCCCCCCTTAAGGATAACTTAGTTGAGTGTGTAGCAAGATGGATGAGTCCCGACAACAAGGCCTTTTTAAGTACCAATGCAATGCATGAAAGTGAAAAGAGGGAAAACCCAGTTGGAGCAAAAACCCCCCTCATAATACAATGCAAAACTTAAAAAAAAGGACAACTTCTAGGCAGTTGTGTCCTTCACCCCAAGACAATCCCACAAAAAGTGAAAATTATGCTCAGTAAAAGTCTTGGTGAAGATGTTGGTAGTCTGCTCAGAACTAGGACAATACTGCAAATCGATGGTCCCATCATGAATCAATTATTTGATGTAGTGCATGTGGATCTTGATATGTTTGGTTCACTGCCACTACACTAGATCTTTGCAAAACTTCTGTGTACTATGAATGTTGTACCATATGACAGTCAAATGATGGACAATGATACCAAGTTTAGAAAGGAAAAGTTGGAGCCAAATGACCTGAATGGCAGCAATGATTGCTCCTTTGTACTTGGCCTTTGTTGACGATAAAGCAATGAAATTTGTTTCTTGCTTGACCAACAAATGGGGCTGGATCCCAAACCAAGTATGTAATAGGAAGTTGATCCCTTCTTTGTAAATGGATCTAGAGGAATAAGCTTCCTTTTCAGAAGCATAGTATCAACTCCCATTTTTCGATCAAGGATTGATTCTCCTTATCCATGGTTGCATGCCAATATGGATTCCCTGCAACTTGAGCATGTGTTTGACGATGAGATGCATGTACCATAAATGCATGCATGGGCATGCCTATCTCTAGGGATGCATGCATGTCCATGCATGGCTTTAGGGACACCTTCGTGGATGCATACATGTTGTTATAGATGCATCCTTGGATGCATGCATGGCTCTGTGGCTAAGATTGCATGTGGTGCATCATCAAATTGAGGCCTTTTTAGATCTGTATCTTCAATGTCATCATCAATAGTAGAGGAATCAAAGTCCTCTTCTATGTTTTCAAAAGCAATATCTCCATTTGTAGTAGAGTCTTCATCACCAAAGGAGGAAGAGATTTGCTCATGTGTAATATCTTCATTATTAGACAAGATAAAATTCACATATATAACAACTTCATTATCAATAGAAGAAGCATTAGAGCCTAGATTGACCTCAGGTTGAAGAAAGGCAATCCTAGGATAACCACAAACCAAGCTTAACCTGGTAGCTAGCCCTACCAGGTCGGGAGAGGGCTGTCTCCTTGTGACTCTCAATCAAAATGACCAGATGAGATATGGATTTTAGGCTAAGTATAGTAGCTCTAAAATCCTAGACCTAATACCTAGTGACCAAATTGTACTTGAAGACTCACTGAAATGACAAAATTTGACTATGACACCCTAAGACCACTTTATAAGAGCATATTTGATCACTGGTGGAAGGCTTCAAAGACTGACACTAACAAGAAGTATAGTCTTCATGTGAAACATCGTCTTGAGAATATTTTTCCACATTGTTGAAGAAGTCTTCATCGGTTTCATGACTTCAATGATAGATCGAATTGTTTGTTTCTAAATGGTGCTCTTATAGATCATCTTCATCATCATATAATCTTTTCAATGTAGTCCAGATTTCATGTGGTGATTCAATATCTATGATTTGAGAAATAATATCATGAGACATAGATAGACACAATCTTCCATTAGACCTGTCAGATTTGTTAAGCCAATCCAACTTCTCATCCTCTATCACTGGTTCTATCTCAATTCCCATGACTATCTGGTACAAGCCTTTGCTCCTAATATGAAGAAAAATCATTGGCTTCCATTCATAGTAATTGTACAAAGTGAGAACGGTGGAAGTTAGGAATTCCATTCTTTCACCAATTCAATTCTTTGACAGATTTTTCCACATTCAATTTGTGGAAAATTCCAGCACTTTCAATCTCCTAGTACTTTCCAGTGCTTTGATATTCTGAAACCTGCAAAAAAGTGTTCATGCACCTTCTCCAAGCCCCTCGTCGCTTTGATACAATGTTAAATAATTAGAGCTTGCACAGGTAAGGACGTAGCTGGAGAATAATTGCATAAACTTGCAAGAATTGAGAAAATTTGGAAGAAGGAATGAATTATGTATATTCAATAATGATGAAAGAATCAATACATAAACAAACTAAGTTAATATTAACTACATGCAAGAACTAACATTAACTAAAGCTAACTAAATCTAGTTAAATTCAACTAAATCTAGGCGTGCTTTATGCTATGTTAATGTTCATGTACACCAACATTGTTGAATTTTAAGGCAATGAAAGCTAGTGGAGTTTGATTTCCTTTCACTCTTTGTATTTTATTCTAGTTTGGGCCTATTTCTTCCAAATTTGTTTTCAGTTATCTGATCTTGCATTAGCAAAGGACAACACATATTTTCTCTGAATATCTTTGGATAGAACTAAAATTTGAATAGCACTAGTTAGAACAATAAGAATATGTGCATTAGAACCTAACCATAGGTTCATGCTTCTCATCCTTTGTTCCTCTCCATTGAAAGATCAGGTAAGCTAATATTTTGTGCCAGTCTTGGTTATCTTTTGGTTATTACTATTCACTAAACAAAAACCATGAAAACCTATGGATATTTAAATGAAATTGTAAGAAAAAAAACTATTAAGTTTTAAGTTCTTAATGGTTTCTTTTAGGTTCCCTATAGAGACCTTGAGTAAGGCCCACCTAAAGATTGCTTAAATGACTTTCTTTGCTATTATACTTCAATTTTTACAATAGTTTTTAGTTGGTTTTAACATTATATGTTGTTACGTATTTTTTCTGCAAGTAGTTCATAGTTTTCTATAGAAATTTTATTACATGTCACTTTAATAGGTTCAACCAATGCTCATGTCACTCCACCATTAGATGATTTACTTCTATTTTTACAATATTATTAATTAAATTTACTTTATGGCATGTCATTTCCAACTGATTTAATTATGCATATTCATTTTTTGTTAATTTCTATTGTAACCTTCCTTTTCATGCTTATTATCTTTATCTTATCTCATGACTTCTAAGGTTATCACTTGGCAGCATCCATGGTTAATTGTGGAGCCCCCCATCCCCTTAAGAACAATGGAAAATACTCTCACTACCCCTTACTCTTGATGATCTTGATTTGTGGTATAAAGAGAGTAGAACCACCAACCTTCAAAGGTGAAAGAATAAGATATTAGAAGCTATGATTGGGCATCCTTTGTGCTATTATAATAGTTCCTACACTCCTAAAATTACTATGATCCATTACTAGTAGATAGATAGCCATGAATAGGGTCTTATAGTCCACCAAGTAACATGATCAGGATGAGGATTTTTATGGTATGACACATGCAATTACTCTCTACAAAGGTCTATGTTACACCAAACATAGTGACTATAATAACCTCCTTTGCTTCCCTTAAGCAAGGGAGTGATAGTCATGAATGGGACAACAATATTCAATTTAGCCTTAAAATCCTTACATCGTATTGTACAAGTGTGGTTTGCACATAGGATGCACAATACCTTATCAAAGTAACACATTCCTGTGTTGAAAAATTAAAGTCAAGATAAGGAGTTCAACACTCTTTTAGCAATTCTTTGACACACACACACACATATTAGGTTTCTCTATACAACATTGTGTGTATATATAATATATGTTTTGTAGATAAATGAATCATTTTACGAGTTGTTGTCTCTTTGGTTGAATCATAATTAATTCTTGTGTTCGTTTATGTATTATAATTATTAATATTTGTCTTCCTCATCAATTAGAGTGGTATCAGAGAGGTTTGAGGTCATGGGTGGTGGTGAAGCAGTGATATAATCATTTAGAGTAGTGATTCATTAATGGGCATACTAATATGATAGTTGTGAGCATCTGATTATTGCAATTCAATGCAAAGAAGCTACCACTTTTATATGTTGCATGACCTAACCCAAGATTACAACAACAGTATAGAGCTATGTTGGAGTTGATTGCCTCTATAGTTAAGGCTCTTCCCTAAATGACAATTTGAATTGTTTAATTCCTAGCCACCCCTACTTCTGATTGTCATTGTTGGAAACCCTAATCACTAATATTTTATTCGCTATCATTAATTTATGTTGTTGAGCCACTTGAAACATAATGCAAACAAAAGTGTATCCATTGAGATTAGTAAGCCACGAGAATGAAAATCATTAGGGCTACGCACCTTGGAAAAATCAAGAAAGGAAGTAAACTATAAGGGTGAATTGCATTGGAGAAGTCAATAAAAGGAGCCATTGAGATTTTTTCTTTTTGTCTTTTTAAGTGAGTTTGCTCGTGAAAATATTGGCATGAAGCCTAAGGTTGTCAATGATATCAAATAGGAACCAAGTTGAAGTGATGTAATCAACAAAAGAGAGGTTGATTTGTAGCTAGAGGGAATAAGTTTTTTTTGGTTACATTGTTGAAAAGGTAAGTAGTTACCATTTGATCTCCTTTAGCATCTAGGAATCTCTTTTATTTTTGTTTAAATAGGGTTAATTTCATGATTGAAATTCAAAACCAAAGTGATTTCCTCCAACATTTATGCATTGATTTATGTAGTATCTAGGATTCCTTTATTTTTTAAGATCGAATTTGTTTGTTATTTTTTTATTGTCTTTAGTAAAACAACATGAAAAAATGGCTCCAAACAAAATATATGTACAACAAAGTATACCCATTATCATAAGGAAAAATTGTGAATTTTGGAAAAGAAAATGAGAACATTATTATGCTCTCAAAATTTTTGGATTTTGCAATTTATACATATGAAAATCTAGTTAATAAGGATAGAGAAAGCCTTTACAATTTCTTATAAAGATCAAATCAAATAAACTTGCAAGAAGGCTGTTAGAGTTGCACTCTATCTCATCCAAAATGGCTTAGATGACAAAATATTTCTCAAGATCTCAATGAAAAAATTCTCAAAGATACCTTGGGACAACTTAGACACCAACTATCAAGGCATTACTAAGGAAAGACAATCAAGTTTCAAACATTAAGAATAGATTTTGAGAATTTTAAGATGAAGGAGTTAGAGTCAATGGACCAATTTATCACTCAAATCAGTAAACCAGCTAAGAACGAAAGATGAATAACTTTTAGATCAGAAAGTGATAGAAGAAGTTCTTATAACCTTGTCAAAGAAGTTTTATGCAATGGTTTTAGCCATTGAAAAGTTTAAGGACTTCCAAATATTGATTGATAAATGAGTTTTTTTTCAGATCTTTAGTATCCTATGAACCAAGAATAAACAAGAATGATGATTCTTTGGAAAATACACTCAAATCTCAGTTTCTATATTAAAAGGTAGAGGAACATCAAGGTTAAGGGGCAGTGGCAAAAGTAGTAGATGTAGTGACCAAAGAGATAATTTAGAACAAGAAACAAGACAATATCAAAACCCTCATAGATCAAGTCCCGAGAGAAACAACAGAAGCTCATAGATAAATTGACTTGTGTCCAAATTGGCATGTTTTCAACACCCATTTATAACCTTTTTGTGTTGGAACTATGGAAAGTTTGCATTAATGTCAACTCGAGATTACTTCATGGTGTGACTAACACTGAGTGTTGTATTGCTATTGTGATATAATATCGATGTTATTTATGTGTTTTGGAGTTGCAAAAATGCTTAATATCATGATTGCAGGTGTTTGACATAGGTTGGAAGTTGAGATGATTGAAAGGAGAAATTGGTTGAGTAATATAGACTATTGTTGGCTTACTTCTAGATGGCCATGGCACTTGCATAAATGTTGCAGTCTTGCTTCTTCCTGATCACAGAAATCGCCTCTATCTTGTTGTGATGTGCTCGCAGCACTTCCTATAGGTGGTGAAATGTAAAACTATAGGCTTTACCAACAACTTTCCCAAGGTATTTGTAAATGTTTCTTAGGGCTATATTGTTATTTTCTTTAGATAATTGCATTTCGTCATTTACACATTGAATTCACCCCACTACATCATAACATTATTTAGTCTTACAACATTATATAACAACACATGCAATTATATAGAAAGAACAATATCATCAACAATGCAATGTAACATAAAGGAACAATATAATAAAATTATTTACACCTAGAGACATCAGGATTGGTCAGAGATAAGGGAAAAACCCCACAAGAGGGAAAACTATTTCAAATTATTCTTCTTATTAGATTGTAATTGAATGCTCTAGCAACAAGAGAGTACAATGATCCATATCTTCATCCACAAAGATATCTAGCAAAATCAACTAAACAATATTCAAGAGATGAATCCAACAGTGCTAATAGCAAAAACCCTGATTCAGAAGCCTGCAGTCAAATGTCAAACTCTAAACTTATCATAATTTAGTTGTTAAACTATCAACAAGGATAGTCATCACTAGATGTTATTCGAGAATGCAAGTTGACTCATAATTTTTATTCAAGAAAAACCACGCCACTTGGAATTACCCCTCCAGTGCCCATAAGGGGGCAGGATTTCACTCCTACCAAATGCCACTAGGTATTGATCCATTAACTTGTTTACTTTATTCCGAGGAAGTCCAATGCTTAGCCTATAAAAAATAGTTTTAAGACATACTCCAACCCCATGTTCCATAATCTATAGGTACTTTGATGAATTTTTTTCGTAAATTAATATTTTAGTTGTAATTTATAGAAGAGTTTAGTTGTTTACATTGTTTGCTTATATCTATATATATATATATATATTTTTTTTTTAGGTTTCTCTATACAACATTATGTGTATATATAATATATGCTTTGTAGATCAATGAATCATTTTATGGGTTGTTGTATCGTTGGGAAAATCATAATTCATTATTGTGTTCATTTGCATATTATAGTTATTAATATTTGTCTTCCTCCTCCATTAGAGTGGTATCAGAGAGGTTGGAGGGCATGGGTGGTTGTGAAGAAATGGTATAATCATTTGGAGGAGTGATTCATTACTCGGCATACTAATATGAGAGTTGTGAGCATTTCATTGTTGTAATTCAATGCAAAGAAGTTGCCACTTTTATATGTTGCATGGCTTAACCCCAGATTACAACAATAGAGAGCTATGTTGGAGTTTATTGCCTCTATAGTTAGGGTTCTTCCCTAGATAACAGTTTGAATTGTTTAATTCCTAGCAACCCCTACTTCTGGTTGTCATCATTGCAAACCCTAGTCACTAATATTTTATTTGTTGTCATTGATATATGTTTTTGACCCACTTGAAACATAATGGAAAGAAATATGTAGCCATTGAGATGGGTAAGACACCAAAGTAAAAATCATTAGGGTTAGGTACCTTGGAAAAATTAAGAAATAAGTCAACTACTAGGGTGAATTGCATCAAAGAAGTCGATAAAAGGAGCCATTAAGTTTTTTGTTTTTTGTTTTTTAAGTGAGTTTTCTCATGAAAATATTGGTATGAAACCTAAGGTAGTCAATGATATCAAATAGGAACCAAGTTGAAGTGATTTAATCAATAAAAGAGAGTTCGATTTGTAGCTAGAAGGAAAAAGTTTTTTTTTGTTACATTGTTGAAAAGGTAAGTTGTAACATCCTCCTCCCACATTCACCCAGGTAACCATGCCAACCAGGGTAAACATGAGATGAGAGGCTACTATGATCATATTCGACCTCCTAGGTGACCTTAAGGAAGTGGAATCGACGGAACATCACACACAGTCATCCAAAATCATCTACAGAACCTTCACGACACAAGTCAACCACTCAAACAACCTGTCCCTGGGTCCTATTGTTGTTTTAACCAACTTAGGCCATAGTAACGCTCCCTGGACACTGCCAAGGCGAGTTATAACGCTTCCCGGACACTGCCCAGATGAGTTATAACACTCCCCAAACACTTCTAGGGCGAGGTAGTCTCTAGGCTAATGCTTTGTTTTGCTAGCATTCTAGGATTTGAGCCACCTTTTCTGGCCTTGAGCTAGGGACACTGCCCAGAATGGAATGATCACTTAAAATTGATAAGAATACAAGGAAACAAGGATGCAAAAGCAATAAGATGAACAAGACCATAACCAAACCCTACTAGCCATGACAAACATTTTGTCAAACATATCATCAACATGTAACCTACATGTGTAAACAACAAAATTAAGTGTAGGGATCTCATAGTTATCTGAGAATCGCTTTGAACCATTGTTTCCTAATGTCATTTGTTGCTTTATCATTTATTAGATCATAGATACATTGTCCATTCATATACAAGTAAAAACATATTGAGAACCATACATAGCTACTATAAAAAAATATACATATAACAAGCATAATATGAACATAAATACAATGGACATACCGGCCATCAAAATCCATGTATACATCAGTACTTTTACACATGAAAATCAAGTGAATTAATTTCTCATTGATGAATGCAATGAACGAACCGAAGATGGGACTACCATGTTCCACCCGACCATAGATTGGTTGAGCAAAGTCTCTCTTCAGCCAATCACTCCCATGCCATATTCCAAGCATGAATGTGGGACTCATATAATATATTAAGAAACACCAAGCAATGTGGATGACACTGGAGTTCTTCTCCTACACCGTGAGGGATTGGAGTTCCTTCTATTCTCTCAGCTTTTACTGTGCAACCACAGTCCGATCCAGGGATCACTAGGCCCTACACCTATATGTACTCTCCATGATTTACCGTGCATTTTATTTCGTAACCACTAGGCCCAATAGAGAGAAAATCAACCTCTTGGCTTTGCCATGTATCTTGCCATTCACCGACAATGACTGCTAGGCCCACCGAGGCACAGAATTTGGCTTTATTGCAACCCATAGTCTGGTTTAGGGATTACTAGGCTAGTGGCACATGATCCCTAGTCTGGTTCAGGGACCACTACATCATGTGTTTTTCAATTCGAAGATCCACCCCACTCAGCTTCGAATCCAATCCGACCATCCCACTGTAACAAAGGTCATTTTCTCATTTTTCTTCCAATTGTTGTTGTGTCAACCTTGTATGTTGTGGAAGGCTAGGAGCAATAACAATTCCATATTTATAATTGTGAGTGGTAGGATTTCTTGTTGCCATAATTTTGCTTTCAATTTTTCTTGCCAACCTGAATGTCTTCTCTAATGAATCAGGTTCCAAAAGACGAACCTCATGTTGAATGTTATCCTTTAAAGTCCTTATGGAGACATCAATCCTCTACTTCTCTGGAATACCATTTACCCTTATATTCAAGTTTTGGAAGTGCTCAATGTGCTCTACCATTGAACCCTTTTGTTTGATATTTATCAATTGGCTAAAGAAGGTGTTGGTCTTTGTATCCTCATAATGTGCTATACTTTCCTCCGTGAAAATTGACCAGGTGAAAAGTGGTTTACGAGAACAAATCCCTTTATACCATACAAATTGATTCGGTTCTAAATATAAAGATACAATACGTACCTTTTGTAACAGTTGCACATCATGTTCATCATCCATTCTGTAGTATCCATGTTATGGGATCCTTGCCATCAAACTTCCTCATATGGATATTTGGAATATGGTGGGTCTTCAATCCAATGTTATATTCTATGAAATCATGATTAACATTTATTTTTTTTCTCATCATGAGTTTCCTCTCCTGCCTTTTTGTTATTAGGAGGTCTTTCATGTAGCATCTTTGTCCCACCTTCCTTCAAACCTTCCATGTCTTTCTTCAAATTTGTTTCCCTACCATCGATATTAGCTTCCATGGAACATATAAAACTATTTATCTTAGTTTCGATCACATTATTCAAATCATCCATCCAATTTTTCTTACTAGGTGTTTCCATTTTCTTGATTCGAGTCATTCTTTTTCTTGCTTTTAGTAGCTCGATCTTGAATTTGTTCTATCTCTTAATTTTCAGATCTCCAAGGAATGAAATTGTCACTTGAAGTATCCCTCTCTGTCCTCTTTCCAATGCCACCAGTTTGATCGAAATTGGATTCTCCAAGAAAGAGGTATGCCCAATCTCCCAAGATGACCTCATTATATAATTTTTCGGTAGAGTGAACTTGTATGAAGTGCCACGTGTCACTGTTTCGACCTTTGGAACTAAAAATAATACACAAAAAAGTATAGACCCTCCTCTTTCTGTAACTTCTAATGAAATTTCAATCTGATGCTCCGAGAGAAAGTTATGACGATTTTCCTAAGGTCACTTGTTGGGATGTAAGCCTGCATAAACCCTAAATGTCTTGGACTGTATCTCCAAAAATATAGTGAAACAAGATTTAAAATTTGGGCCCAAGCTTCACTAAGATTTCGGCTCAAATGGGTTTTAATTTCAAAGTCTGAGCCTTCGTAGAAATAACATTATAGCGAAAATTCCACGATTACCTGTTTGAGATGGAATTATGGAGCTTGCAAAAACGCTAACTCCCTCAGATCATATCTCTGAAAATATAGCGAGACAAGATCTGAAAGTTAGACATGAGGTTCATAAAGAATTCATCTCAAATGGGTTTTTTTTAGCTTCTGAAACTTCATAGAGAAAACGTTATAGAGAAAATTCCACAATGACCTGTTTGGAGTAATGAAACCCTAGAATCTAAACCTCTGATACCAAATGTTATGAAATTGGCTCACAAAAAGATAGAAAAGATAGATCAACGACTTCAAAATCAGCCTCTTGAAGGGGACAACCTCCTTTACATTACACAAATGAACAATTCTTGGATGATACAAATGACAATACCTCATTTCTATATATAGGAGTCTAAGTGGTCCTAATATAATCAGAGCCTACATATCAATAAAAATAGTGGGTTTCTATGGGTAACAATAATAACAACATGGGGACTACATGGGCACAACAATACCATAAGGGGATTTCACTAATAACAATAAGGAGCTACACTAGTAGTATAGGGATCTAACACATTCTATTGAGAGGAAGAGAGTATTCATATAGAGAGCGCTTCATGGGATGACTTTCAGGTATTCATATATAGAGTGCTTCATGGGATGACTTTCAAACATGGTACACCATTGATAACTAATTTCCCCAGTTCGAGGAGGCATTCATGATTTGCTGATGCATCAATTGGTTTGTTCTAGCTGCGTAAGATGTGAAAATAAGACTTATGAGAGAACAAGTCAAGACACGTGATCCTGCTTAGAAGGAGGCTTAGTTGATTTTTTTTAGGAGAAAAACCTTATGGACATACTGAACGATAATGAGGGAGTTTTTAATGATGAAAATTTCAAATGCATTCCTTTCTTGTGCTAATTGGAACTGAGGAAGAGCTCATACATTTTGACCAAAGTATTTTTCGTTTATCTTAATTCTCATGTACTTTTTCATATGAAAAAATAGAATCTTCATTCAAAGTAGAGAAAGTTTTACACTATCAAGAGGAAACCTTTATTAGAACTAAAAATGAAAAATCCAAAATATGTCTGTAATCCAATTACAAAGGACAATCTCTCTTTGAACTAGATCAAAAAAACCAAAATATGTCTACAATCCAAATACAAATAAAAACCTAAACCAAAAAAGACACCCCTGCACGAAAGGAGGGAAAAGGGGTAGTGCATACCTAAAGAGAACAAAGACCTCCAAGAACAAACCGACAGAGAAAAGATACCAGCATCAGTAAAGAGAAACTAAAAAAAAAAAACAATTCCATGACTCTACATGTTATCCTTTAGGATATCCAAAGGCTGAGAAAGGAAATCGAAGGAGGTAACTTCAAACCACTTATGGTTCAACAACTAGCCCTACTAAACTAGAGAGGGATCTTTGTTTGAACTCACAACCAATGATGACTGGAGTGGGAAAAGATGTCAGGCTAGTTATTGCAGGTCAATGGTTTTGAAAATTTTAGGGTTTTGCTGGATTAGGAGTGAGAATCAGGGAACTAGGTCAAGATCAAGGGTTTCAACTGCAAGAGATATAAAGGAGCAGGGTAGGTATGTCTTTGTGATAATTTTGGGTTTTGTTGATGTAATGTAGGGTGGAAAAGCAGAGATAAAAATGAGCATGGCAAGCATGAATTCATTTATCAGAAGACAAGTGACATAAACATGATGTTCCTAACAAAACAGAGCTTAAAACTAAGAATTCTATTTAAAACCTCTTAGGAAAATGTTTGAAAAGAATAGGCATGGAAAGAAGATGGATTTATCATTCATATAAAACTATAATAGAGAGAAAACATTATCACAAACTCACAACACAAGAATTCCCAAATAATAACTGCAACAGTCCTTCGATTTTCTGCAAAAGTGATGAAGTACAAGCTCCAAGAGTTCTACTCATTGATGTCCAACTTATTCTATGACTGAAAACTAGATACATATAGAGCAAAACCATTTTCCCCTCTCTTAAGGTCAAATCCTTCAATTTAGGAACTGATTTGCTGAAGTTCTCAAGAAAACCCTAATGTCTAAGGAGATTAAAACAAATCCTCCTTTTGAACTTTGACTGAACTGCTCCTCATAAATGAGGCTTAAATTTACATGAAAACAAATCTAACAATCTTATTTACCTCTTACAACATCATAATTACATCAAAGACTAGTAATTACATAATGAAAACTCGAAACTAATTGATAGAACTGAGAAACATGAGTTTTAGGCAAAAGCGCAACATGCCACGAGAAAGCGCAACAAAATTGGTAGAAGTGACTTTTGGAGGCCTTTCTGAGGTCCAAATCCTAATCTAAAAGATGTTGGAGATAACTTTGGATGACTACTACATTATAGAATCCTCAAGCATGGAAAAATGATGCTCCTAGCTCTCCAAAATTTCATTCTCCTAGAGGTACTCCAAAAACGCAACGAGCTCTTCAAAAAGAGTGCATAGAGGTGATTTTTGAGTGGTTTTTAGCCCTTTCCACCTACCAGAACTTGCTGAAAGTTTGCTCCCAGGGGCTAGAAGTGATGTAAAATTGATGAGAAATCCAAATATGTAAGCCAATTTTCATTTGGAGCTCCCCATCAAAAGCGCAGCGTGGGGCACATTGTGTTTTTTACCTAGTGACCATCTCAAGAATTGCCAAAAATTCACAAAAACAAAGTTTCTCCAAATTTACTTCAAAATTAGTCCAAAGTTGCTCCATGAAGACCTGAGATGGTATGCTATGCTATGAGAGAAGCATCAACAAGCAAATCCAACTTAACCCTCTCTTTTTTCTTGATTAGGGTTTCCTTGAGTCTTTCTTTCAATTGCTTGATCTTGACTTTGGAGACTTGGTTCCTTGTATAGTAATGAGGAGCCATGTGTCTTTGCAATTTGTTGTCTCTATTGGCCCCCATAAGGATCTTTTCCAAATGGAAATTTACTTTGCCAAGCCAAAACTCTGTATTTTGATTGATTTCCGCTGCAATTAGATCAACTAAAGACATTTTCTCTTTTGGTGGAGATTATTCCCTTTGCTGTTGAAGTTACCTTCTAAGGCCTCTAGTCCTCGGCGTTTTCCTTGTCACCTTCTTTTGATCATCATCTTAATCATCTGTGTCAACTACTACTTTTCCCTTTACATCTTCCTTGCTAACATCAAACTTATGCTTATTCAAGAGTAGTTGATTTACCTTCAATTGCTTATTCTCCTGTTCTAGGAATGAAATCAAAAAATTGGCCTTAGACAAGCTGTCCTTAATCTCTTTGATCTCATAATCTTTCTCCATGATGACCTTCTCTGCTGTCTTATGCTCTTCACTAACCTTCAAGTCTACTATATCAGTGTCAAGATGGAATGGCTCCTCAGCTTGCAAAGGTGCCTCATGTTGTGATGGTGATCCTTGTTCTATTGATGTAGACTTGGCCACTTCCCCAATGTTTGGAGCAAACACAAGCCTCCTTACTCTCTAATATGTTTGAGTCACCTCAACCCTAGGTTTCCTCTTGGTTATAGTTCTGCTAGATGAGCCAATCTCCATATGCTTGGATGATGTTGATGGTGTACTTATGCTTGTACACTGACTAGCAGAAGACAAAAAGACATTTGATTGAATGAATGCTTCCCAAGTGATGTTCATTTATGCAAGCTGATGCAATACAATGATTTTGATGAGGGCATGGTGAAAAAGGTTGGTTTGATGATCACTTTGTCTATGCTACACCTTCTCTTCCATTTTAGCCAAGCTCTTGTAGAGGTAGTAGGATAGGTTAAGTTGTTTTACCCCTGTGAAATGCATGAGCAGTCTGACATGATACGTGTACAATATCAAAAATCTACCCTCACATGTAAAATACTTCATAATGATCCTCATCAATGGGGCAAATTTCTTAAGGAGCTCTCCAAAAGGAAAAACTTTCTTAATGGTGTCTTTGTAGTGACCTTTGATGAAGGGTTTGTAGTTTTTCACATCCAAGTCCAGGCTCTTAAACCACTTTCCTCCACTCTTTGGTATCCCTGTGGCTATTGTTATAGCTTCAGTTGAAATTGTGAAGCTGATCCTTGCAACAGTGACCTTTTCTTGCCTAGGGCTAGTGGCAAACAAGTTGGTCAACTTGGCATGATATTTGACTTGTTGAACTTGCTCACAAAACATTAAACACCCTACATTCTGAAAACATTTCTTGGATAGTGAGGAGGACATCAACTCATGGGTGTTGAGTGGTTCATACCTTTTATACTTGACCTCCCTTGTTATAATATTTCCTTTCTTCCTCCATGTTGATAATGTGCAAGGGAAAACCCCGGTGGGAAAACAAGGGAAGTGAGTGAGGGGATATGATGAAGGGTTTAGGGAAGGGAAATGAGGGTAGGAAAATTTAAGGAAGTAGATAAGGGTGTTAGGGAACTTTGGAAAGTGGAAAGGGATGAAATTAGTGTAGGATTTAGCTTAGGGAATTTTTATACATTCCCAGCTACGAAAACTACCAGAAACACATCGTGGGGACAAATGGAGGCTATACACCATGAAAACAAGGAAATAAAGCTGATGGGAGGTATCAAGGGAACTTAGCTTACTTATACACTGCTGATGAAGACTTCAATTGCCCTTGAGAACCCTTGAAACAAATTTTATGGCTTTTGGAGTGAAAACGCAACATAGTTGTTGAAAGTGCAATGTAGTTGCTTGGAATCACTTGTTGGTGTGTCCTTTGTCCCTGGAATCACTGAGGAAGTGCTTGCTAGTGAGTGAAAGCTCTTTGCTAACGAAAAAAGTGAGAGAAATGAATGTGATGGTCTTTTATAGCTTGTGGAAGTCAATTTCTTCATAGTGGTGGGGTGGCCAACCATATGTTTTTCACTTTTGCTTTGAAAACTATGTAGCGTTGGAACATTAGAACTTATTACATCATATTTGAAATAAATTACACTTTGAAACAAAAGCTCTTTGAGAAAATTCCTTATTACTACTCCTTCATTTATTTATGAATGGAATGACAGATTTTGATGACTTTGACCCTAATGACCTAATGGTGACACTGAGCTGAATGAGGACCATGATGATATGACTGAGATGATGACGATGACCTTTCAGTGATGGCACATCCAAATGAGAAATTTTTGAAAGGAGGAGTAATAGACCTAGACACACTAGCGAGTGACCAAATTTTTATTTTGAAAACCTAATGAAATGATATAAATTTGACTTGAGACCCTAACAAAAACCTTGTAAGAGCATACTTGATCACTGGTGATTGGACTGATAGACACTAACACTATCCAAAATAGATACTTTCAAAGAACATAAAATCAGCACAGAGGAAAATACCCCAATCTTAATTCTCATGCCTATTGAACTTCTTGTTTTCCATCGAAAACCAAAAGAATCCTTTCGGGTCTTGCCATCTTTAACCAGTATAGATCTGTTTTAACTATGGATCTACTAAGAGCCCAAAGGGATCAAATCTCAAACTTCAAAAAATATTTACAAGTCAATTAATCCCTTTATTGCTTGGTAATAATGTGATTAAGATAAATCTATAGTGATAAATTTTCATTGTTTAAATTGTATTTTTGAATATTTTATCATTCTTAATATTTAATATCAAAAATTGAATGAGTTACACATTTTTCTATTATTAAGAAGTAACTACATAATTTTACCTTTAATTACTTTTTCCTTTGGTTAACATTAACACAGACATAAACACACTTTGTGTGTACGCACATATATATAAACACACTTTCTATTTACAGAGAA
>APFE031131396.1:32251-47992 GCA_000404065.3 Pinus taeda
GGCACTTTTCAGGGATAATTTGCAGAAGGTGTCTTCAGGGAACATGAAGTACATACTCAAGGGAACATAATGCAAGTGTTTTTAGGCTATGTCACTGCTCACAGGTCCCGAAATGTATCCTCCAATGTACGAAAAGAGGGGTAACAGGGACGGTGACCAACGGTGACAAATTACTGCGTAACAACAAGCTTCCTTTTCGGAAGCATAGGTATCAACTTCCATGTTTGGATCAAGGATTTATTCCCCTTATCCATGGTTGCATGCAAATATGGATTCCCTGCAACTTGAGCATGTGTTTGATGATCGGATGCATGTACCATAAATGTATGCATAGACATGCCTATCTCTAGGGATGCATGCATGTCCACACATGACTTTAGGGATGCCTTCGTGGATGCATGCATGGTGTTATAGATGCATACTTGGATGCATGCATGGCTCTGTGGCTAAGAGTGCATGTGGTGCATCATCAAATTGAGGTCTTGTCAGATCTGTATCTTCAACATCATCAATAGTAGAGGAATCAAAGTCATCTTCTATGTTTTCAATAGCAATATCTCCATCTGCAGCAGAGTATTCATCACTAGAGGAGGAAGAGATTTCCTCATGTGCAACATCTTCGTTATTAGACAAGATAAAATTCACATATATAACAACTTCATCATCAATAGAATAATCAGAGTATTCATGTGCAAGACTGCCTTGAGAATATTTTTCCACGTTGTTGAAGAAGTCTTCGTTGGTTTCGTGACTGCTATGATAGATCGAGTTGTATGTTTCCAAATGACGCTCTTATAGCTCATCTTCATCATCATATAATCCTTTCGTTATAGTCCAGAATTCATGTGGCAATTCAATATCTATGATCTGAGAAAGAATATCACTAGACACAGATAGACACAATCTTCCATAAGCCATGTCAAATTTGTTAAGCCAATCCAACTTCTCATCCTCTGTTGTTGGTTCCGTCCCAATTTCCATGACTATCTGGTACAAGCCTTTACTCCTAAGATGAAGAAAAATTATTGCCTTCCATTCATAGTAATTGTACAAAATGAGAATGGTGGAAGTTAGGAATTCCATTCTTTCACCGATTCAATTCTCCGATAGTTTTTGCCACTTTCAATTTGTGGAAAATTCCAACACTTTCAATCTCCTAGAAGTTTCCAGTGCTTTGATCTCCTGAAACCTGCAAAAAAATTCTGATGCACTTTCTCCAAGATCCTTGTTGCTCGGATACCATGTTAAATTATTAGAGCTTGCATAGGTAAGGACCTAACTAAAGAATAATTGCATAAACTTGCAAGAATTGAGAAAAATTGGAAGAGGGAATGAATTATGTATATTCAATAATGATGAAAGAATCAATACATAAAGAAACTAAGTTAATATTAACTGCATGCAAGAACTAAAGTTAACTAAAGCTAACTAAATCTAGTTAAAGGCAACTAAATCTAAGTCTCCTTTATGCTACGATAATGTTCATGTACACAAACATTCTTGAATTTTAAGGCAGGGAATGCTAGTGGAGTTTGATTTCCTTTCACTCTTTGTATTTTATTCCATATTTTGCGTCTATTTCTTTCAAATTTGTTTTTAGTTATCCAATCTTACATTAGCAAAGGACAACACCTATTTTCTCTGAATATCTTTGCATAGAACTGAAATTTGAATAGCACTAGTTAGAACAAGAAGAATATGTGCATTAGAACTTAACCATAGGTTCATGCTTCTCAGATTTTGTTCCTCTGCATTAAAAGATCAGGTAAGCTAATATTTTGTGCCAGTCTCGGTTATCTTTTGGTTATTACTATTCACTAAACGAAAACCATGATAACCTATGGAAATTTAAAAGTAAATTGTAAAAGAAATTGTTAAATTTTAAGTGCTTAATGGGTTCTTTTAGGTTCCTTATAGAGACCTTGACTAAGGCCCACTCAAGATTGCCTAAGGGACTTTCTTTGCTATTATACTTCATTTTTACAATAGTTTTTAGTTGGTTTTAACATTGTATGTTGTTATGTATTTTTTCTGCAAGTAGTTCATAGTTTCCTATAGAAATTTTATTACATGTCACTTTAATAGGTTCAATCAATTCTCATGTCACTTCACCATTAGATGATTTACTTCTATTTTTACAATAATCTTAATTAAATTTACTTTATGGCATGTCATTTCCAACCGATTTAATTATGCACATTCATTTTTTGTTCATATGTAACCTTCCTTTTCATGCTTATCATCTTTATCTTATTTCATGACTTCTAAGGTGATAACTCGGTGGTGTCCTTGGTTAATTGTGGAGCCAGGCCCCCTCCCCTTAAAAAAAATGGAAAATACTCTCACTTCCCCTTACTCTTGATGATCTTTATTTGGGGTATAAAGAGTGTAGAACTGCCAGCCTTCAAAGGTGAAAGAACAAGATATTAGAAGCTATGATTGGGCATCCTCCTTGCTATTATAATAGTTCCTACATTCCTAGAATTACCATCATTCATTCCTAGTAGATAGATAGCCATGAATAGGCTTATAGTCCACCAAGTAACACGATGAGGAGGAGGATTTTTATGCTATGACACGTGCAATTACTCTCTACAGAGGTCTATGTTACACCAAACATAGTGACTATAATAACCTCCTTTGCTTCCCTTAAGCAAGGGAGTGATAGTCATGAATGGGACAACGATATTCAAGTTAGCCTTAAAATCCTTATATCAAATTGTACTAGTGTGGTTTGCACATAGGATGCACAATACCTTATCAAAGTAACACATTATTGGGTTGAAAAATCAAAGTCAAGACGAGGAGTTCAACATTATTTTAGCAATTATTTGGCTCAATACCTTTTGGAATTGTTGCCATGGATGTGTGAATGACCACATACAAGGCCATCAATTTTTTATCAGGAAAAAAATCTCTTTGGATTGTATGCATCACCATATAGATAGATTTATTATATTTTTAGCAAGAAATCATACTAATCAAATATGTACAATTAAACAAGGAAAATCGAAAGAAGTTTGTGAAATAGATTTCCAAAAACTCATTAAATAATATGGGTAGTTACTTGAAGAGAGAGTAAGGATTTTTGCAAACTTCTCAGAAGAAAAAGAAGAATCCTCATTTCACCACATTGGGGTTAAATATGGAGAGAGACAATACACGATATTTGTATTTGAGAGAAATAATTTAGGTTTCACAAATACGTAAGACTATGGGAAAAACCTCAGAGAGGTTACACTCAAACAAGGTAAAGAAGTTATCAACCATGGTAAAGAAACTTGATTTGGCCAAACATTTGATAAACTTAATTGGATATACTTAAGGTTAATACCAATACACATTGGACTGAGCATTTGTGGATCATGGGGTGTTTGTCTTAAACCTCATTTGTTGTACCAATCAATGGATCAACCTCTAGGTTCTTTTATGCCTTGAGAGGGTTAAGACAACATCATTTTATGTCCCTATTCCTATTTTTTTTGGATGAAAATGACTTGAACAATGTAATTCAAAATACAAAAGGGAAGGTTCCATCAAAGGAATAAGAATAGGGATCTCAATATCCCCGACACATATACTATTTTCCAATGATGTAATCCTATTTGAAGTAAGGAATAAAAAAGAAACAAAATGCTAAAGGAAAATTTAGACCTATATAACAAGCAACAAGGCTCGATGTAAGCATTAACAAATCCTCTATACTATTCAATGGTCTAGAGGAAGAAGAGAAAGGTATTGCAACATATTCTTCCTTTTAACTCTCTTCCCCTTGATAATTTAGAAAATTAAATACCTTGAATTCTACGTAAAACCTATGATATAAATTTACATATTTTCCATGGTTGTAAGAAAAGATGGATAAGAGAATTACAAATTGTTGATATAGATAATTGTCTAGAGATAGGAGGCTAACACTTGGAAAATTGTTCATGTATGGGATCCTAATGTATTGGTTATCATTAGCTCGTATTCCTAAGGGCATATTTAAAATGATAAGAAAAAGGTGCTTGAGCTTCTTTTGGAAGGGAAATAGAAAGGATGAGAGTATTCGTCAAATGAAATGGAAGATTTTGACTAGACCATAGGAAGATGGTGGATGAGGTTTGAAGAAAATTCACATTTTTATATTAGTTTTAGCAACCAAAGTCTAACAAGGTTGATGCGCAATGAATGTCTTTGGGGAACAGGATATAATCAATAGAAGAATGGATTAGAAAGCAATTCAAAGGTTATAGTGGGGCCTTAATTGTTTGGAAAGCAATAGTAAGGGAATTTTCCTTTATAAGAAAATGAGTAATTTGGAAAATAAGTCAGGGAAATATAGTGAAAATTGGAGAGGATGCTTAACTAAGGTGCTTAGAAAACTTAAAGTTATTAAGACCTTTAATAAACTTTCTTCACAATAAGGAGATATTTGATATGTTAGATGTAATGGAACCATAAACAAACTTAATTTGGATTTAAGGTTGGAGATTAGTAAATCAACTAGGCTTAGAAGAAGAGATGGTAATTGAATGGAATTAGTGCACTGATGAACTTAAACTAAGTAGCATAAAATTAAAGAGGAGGATAAGGTGGCTTGGTATAAAAATAAAGCTTTGAGGAATTTCACTACTAATTTATGCTATGAAGTAAGCATAGTCGGAGATAGATCATGGGGATCCAAGATTAATTTAACACCGAAATGTGCTCTAGAAATTATAATTTTATTCTAACTAGCTATCTTCATTAAAATATGTACATGGTACAAATGATAGAAAAGAGATCTGAGGGCCGAGTGAGGTGAATTTAAGTAAAAATAATGAACATGTTGCTAACCATTTATTAGTTCACTGCTTAAAAATAATAAAGAATGAAGGATTATTGGCCATTTTTTGGTTCACCCTTTTCAAGTAATGCGTGGAAAAAAACTTTAAATTTAGCAAATAGAGAAGGTAAATGGGAGGGAGAGACTTCACTGGAATTATTTAAGAACTTTCTAAGGTAAAACTTTGATACTTATTCAATTTGTTTCTAGTTTAGATATATATATGGAGATATATGGACTCCAGGGAAAGTGAAAATATATATGTGCTCAAACAACTTTAAATTGATTTCGCTAAATCTTGAGGATTCTTTGATGGAGCTATTCAAAGTTCTACAATGAGATATTTTAATTCTATCCAAATATCATTCAATTTCCTTTAGTACAACATTTGACCAAGGAACTAACAATAAATTAACCTGGTATGCTTTGTGGATCTTGCTAAAATTAAAATATGATAAAAGGTTACATGTGTACAATTGTTGGAGACATAATTTGGTTATAGTTTAGGCAAAATGAGATTTAGGTAAATGTGGGAAATCTACATCTAATTCAAATCATGGATAAGATAGATTTTTATTTTTTTAATTATTACATGTAATCATGTATATAAACAATTTAATGAATTTAGACACAAATATATCCCCATAAAGGTATTGTACACAAATATATCTCCATAAAAACAATGCTCCATCATGTTGTATCCTAGTTAAAGTTGTCTTAGATAAATTATATAGCTCTTAAATTTATTTTTAAATAATTATAAATCATTTTTTTAAAGATTAGATATCAACTTTTAAGGCGTGTAATATAAAGAATAGTGTTTTTATAATTTATTTATTAAATTTTAAATGTAATATTGTAAGTTATACCTATTTAACTTTGTTAAAAATTTTAAAATATTATTAATTTATTTTTATTATAATTATAATTATATTAATACAAATGTATATTTAATTTCTTTAAAAAATTTATTTTTTTATGCAAAATACTTAAAAATTAAATGAAAAGAAATTTATTTTATGAAAATTAACAAAAAGGCCTTCTTCCTGGTAAATAAAAAGAAAAAATATGATAAACAAAAAAGCACTGAAGTCTGTGCCTGAATTAATTAATTACTTTATATAGATCCCTTTAAAATGAATTTCTTGCAAGTCTCATGTATTGACATGCTATAATATTTTCATGGAGATATCAAACGAGAAAACCTTTTGGTTAGGAGCAATGGAATAGTTCATATTTTTGACTTCAGTGTTGGAAGGATGTTTGAGGGTAACAATGATGAGCTTCGAAGGTCTCTTGGTACTCCTGTTTTTACTGCACTAGAATGTTGCTTAGGCTTGACATATCATGCTAAAATTGTTGATGTGTGGGCATTGGGTGTGACACTATACTGCATGGTATTGGGTTTTTATTACTTCATTGGTGACTCCTTACAAGGCACATATGGCAAGATTTTTCATGATCTACTTGTCCTTCCAAAGGATTTGAATCCAACACTTGCAAACTTACTCTAAGGCCTTGCAAGGATCAAAAGAAAAGGATGATTTTAGAGGTTGTTACAAGACATCCATGGGTTATGAAGGATTTCGTGTCAACTGTGCACGTTTTGGGGGAATGTGAATAGTGTAGCTCTAGATATCATTATGATCATCATGAGAAACCTGTAGCTAGCTCTGAAGTATTGTCAGAATCGGTTTAATAAGGATGACTATGGTTTTTATTTTCACATATTTCATGGCTTCTTGATCATGGAAGAGACGTTGTGGTTATTCAAAAGAGGGGGTTCCTTTTCTCATTGTATTTATATTGAGTTGTTCTATGATGCTTTTACATTGTATCCGCATGTATGACTTTAGATATTTAGTGGCATGCTTTAGTTGGACTTCCTCCTTATGCATTGGGACTTCAAAGTAATATTATTTTACAGTTCTAACCATGCAAATAATAATCAAGAATCACATTATATTGTGGCTAATGTTCAAGCACTTCACTGGCTCTAAGGGAATTCTTCAAGATCTTGGTGTCTTGGATGCAGATTATGTGTTGGTAAGGTTGTAGCAAGCAAGTGTAGTGTTTCTATTATAGAATATGCGCTAGTAAGATGTAGTAATCAAGTTCATGTGACAAGGAATGCCCTGATGTAATTGATGTTGTTCAATTAACAATAAAAAAAAATGCTTCTCTATTGAACTAGCTTTAAAGGAAAAACAATAAGCCACCAAATATTATCCTAACCAATCAGAAAATTTAGAGATATGCATGGCCAATATGGTGTCAAATGTAGTAGATAAGAATTGGACTGAATCTGGAGACACTTGAGTAGAGCTTTGATGGGTGGTCAAAATAAAGAACCAAATATGAAAATATTTCAAAAATACAAACAAAATCTCATTTGAGGAGTGTTGTGGTCCAAATCTCTGTAATCTAGCATAAACAAATTTGACGACGAAGTTAAGTATCACTGTAAATTACAGCTATTAGATTTTTATCACCCAAGCCGTCAATTCCAAAGGAGTTCCCACACATGGACCGATGTTTTGGCAGAACACAGAGCAGTTGACGGTAGTTTCTGGGGCTCAAATAAGTGATGTTTCTATCGGTTAGCAGAAAGTATCCTTGTATTCACATCCACACAAATGACAAGTGAGATTAAAGTAACCATAAATACACCAAACAAGTAATTCAACTCATCTCATTCCCATTTTTTTTTATATTTTATCATCAACCAATCTATAGAATATTTTTGAGTGGGAACAAGACTTTGAGTTAGGTGTTGAGTGCTATGTGATGGTTGTGTTACTGGTCTAGATATGATGTTGGGGAGGTACTTTAATTGTTGAATAAACAACTTCTATTGTGGGTCCCATAATTTTCTTTGTGGAATATCATCGTCAGCTTCAGTGGAGGTGAAAAAAATTTGTTAACTTCTGTAGAGGTCTTCGCTTTGGGTGAGGCTCGTGGGAACCACAAAGCCAAAGTTTCTATTTCATACTATGTGTATTTGTGCTATCAGTACTAAGTATCTTGCAAGGTCTCCACTTATTCTTGTGGATATAAGCTTGCTACTAATTGTAAATATATGATTTCTATGGATTTTCTAGTGTTACATTTCCAAAATTCAACAAATTGCAAAAAGAAAATAAAAACAGTGACGTGGGAAAAAGCAATGATATTGCCACGACTCACTGTTATCATCGTGCTTATTTTATCATTTGATTTAATGTTATAATTAACATTCTCCCTCATTTCTATCATGGAATTCCTTCTTTGGGCGGCCACATCTAGGGATACACAACTGTTAATATTATCATTATTAATTTCCTCTTGAGTTGATGTTATAATCATCATTATCATTCGTTTCTATCATAAGATTCATGTTTTGGGTAGCCACATCCAGGGATACGCAATTGTTGCTATCAACATTATCATTGTTGACATTATCATTGTGTTATAATCATCCTTCTAGTTCGTTTATGTCATGAAATTCTTGTTTTGGGCAGCCACGTCTAGGATATGCAATTGTTGTTAACATTATGGTTATTCATGGAGCTTCCTTCATTGTTAGTTGTATCATTTTTATCCTTTGGACTAATAACTAAAGGCTTTTGTCATAGAATTATCCATTTCATTGATATAGTTAGCATTTATGTTGGAAACACAAAGAGGAGAAGCACAAAAGTTAACACACCCAAATCATAAGAGTTTATTCCCTTCTATTGATCACACAAACTTAGTTTATTACAATGAACCAGGTGAGGGGTATTTATACATTTTGGACTAGCTACTCGCCCAAAATAACTCAACATGCACACACACTCTAAAATCCACTTTTCCCAAAATATAACTTAACTCGAAGTCAGTCTACTTGACTCAGTTAATTGACTCTCCTAAATTTTAGCCAACTTTCGTATGTGGGATTAATTACAATTTCTAACACTCCCCCTTAATTACGACCGTATGAATCAACATAACTCAAACATGACTTGTCTTGACTCAACATGACTTAACTATGCATGTTAGGCTTACAATAGAAATTGACTCAGTTACCACTCAAACATGCCTGCTGTTCTATGTCTCCAATTACAATTTTGCATTTTCTTTTTCCCTTCTTCCAAATTCTATATCCTCGAAATTGCTTCATTCTTTGTTTTGCGTTCTTACTGTAGGCTCCATATTTATTTACTTGTTGTTGCCACAATGTTTCTTTGTCTTGTCTTGAATTTGTGCTAAAAAATAATATGATCATGTCTTCTACGACTTCCTCTTCAATGATTCGTTCAACTATAGATTGCTACCATAACTCTCCATATTCAAAATGTCTTCTTCCCTCTGCTACTTGTGCTTCATATTCCTGCCATCTTTCTTGATAGCAGAATCTTTTTTGTTCTTGACTCCATTGTTGAAAAATGGTTTTAATGCATTCTTCCATGATTTTAGAAACTTCCATATCATTCTCTTCACTTTCATCATCATGTACCGTTGATTTCTTCCTGTAATATGCACACTCAAGATCATTATTCACTATTTCATTCAATTTTTTAATTCCAGTTGTTGCTTTAAGACTCATCAATTTGCTCAATTGGCTTCTAAATCCATCCTTCAATGAGCTTCAAATATGCATCAAACTTATTAGCAACTTTTTTTTCAACTTTTGAACCCATGCTATTCTGAACTCATGTATTTTCAAAAACAATGTTAAAAACATCTTTATTATGCTCTTAAGAGAGAGATTCTACCTCTTCCTTCTTTGCCTTGATTTCCACATCATGGATGTTGTCTTCCATTATTATGTTGTTGGTGGATATTTTCATCAAAAAATATTTAATCACTTTATCCTCTTCTTGATCATCAACTGCTGCTAGATAATCTACTGCTTCATATCTTACTACTACAGTGGCAAGTTCAACCTTCAATTCTTCATCAAACATGGTGCTTACCATATTGCAACAATCAAACCCTGTTTCAAAAAAGAAACCACACATAACATCAACATAACGTTCATCCACACTATGGCGGGATATCTGAGCATGCATGTGCTCATTGACAATTTCAACTTCACCAAATCCATCAGTTGCAGCTAGATTCACAAATTCACATCTCACTTTACAGTCATCATCCACATGTGTCTCATAATAGTGGGATTCACCATCATCTAAACCATCCATGTTATAGTTGAGTCCTTGGGCATTTATATGCTCTTTCTTTGCTTCACATACAGAAGCTTCAATGTCTCTCTTTGCAATCTTTGTTGCATCTTTTTCATCCATATGCATGCATGCATAATGTGTTTCAATTTTATGGTCTTGACGATCATTATCCACTTTTGAGTGGGATTCTCCAAGCTCCGTTGTCCTCTCAGAGTCTTGCTTATCTACTCTCAGATCTACTCCTGACTCAACAAATTGTGACACATCTTGGAGTTGCATGTCACTCCCCCTTGCACGAAATTCGTCTTTCAAGATCTTCTATGTTTCCTTGAAAGGTGTAGCTTTTGCTACCTTGCACATAATTGTTTCATGCATTTCTTGTTGAATGAAACACAAAGCTAGGGCATCAATAAACATAGGAGGTGGTAGTAGATATACGCTATACCAATCAAACTCGATTTTTTCTTTGTCTTCTACTAAACTTTTTAGTTCCTCGGCGGCGGCCTGAACCTCTATAAACATGGCAATGATCTTTGTCTCTTCATTGTGATTCCTTCTCTTAATCTTCTTCAGTCATGCTTTGCAACCCATGATTGTTGTCTTTCCTCTATCTTATAGTTTCTTTCCTAATTGCATGAGGCTATCTTCCATATTGCACCCGAAAAAGCTATGATTTTCAATATATGTTCCCATAAGGCACAATCTTCAGCCAAAAAAATGTCGTGCTTGACAAAACAAACAAAATATTTTTATAAACCAACAAACTTTACAAAGCCCTAAAATTTTTTGTCAATAAAAAACTCAAAAAAATTCTTTATATTATAAATTTAATATAAATATATATATATAAAAACCTAAAAAAAATACTTTTATAACCTATATAAACCCTTATATAAAACTTTTAACAAAACCTCTTAAATAAAAACATTTTAATATTCTCTAAAACACTCTAAAAGCTTTAAAAACTTGCGCAATCCTTTATGAAGTGCTTTTAATAACCTTTATAAAAACTTCTTTCAAATATATATTTTCAAACCTGGTGTGGCACTGCTTTGAAACACACTTTGAAAAATAAATTTTTAAAACTTTTGACTTTGCTTTTAGTGTTGGCCTTTCAACTTTAAAATTTTCGTCTCCTCCTTTTTAAAGAAAAATCGATAGCGTTTTCAACGAAAGGGCACAAAGACACGCTAATAGAACAATGGAAGATCTTAAACATCAGACTGAATTTTCCTAGATACAACATTGAAAAACATTGCCAGCACATAATTGTTTTATTTCGTGGTGTTGATCGAGAAAAATGTCATAGGAAAATCTATGAAGTCAAGATTTGTAACTTAGATCTATATCTAATTAAGTGGTGGTTTCGACTAGTATAATGGGACTAGTTATCCTTTTACACAAAAGTGTATAATATAGGAATACATGAAAATAAACTATAACTTGAAGGTATGTATTGCATACATATTACTCTAATATAATGCAAACTAAACCGCGTATTAAGTAAATGTACCCTGGTTTTATTGAGTTGACATGATTTTACAATTTTCCAATGTTACTTAGTAATACAGATTAATAAGTAAAATTGGAAGTAATTCCCTTAAATGATAAAAGTAATATTGGTTAAGTAGTTAATCCAAATTAGATTTTGATGACAGTAGACATGTAAAACCAAAGCAAGAAGTAAGTTCTTAGAGTTTTGTGGCAAGTTGGTTACCAACTTTGATATAATATAAATGTTATATTTTTGTTCTCAAGTAGAATTCATACAAGGCTTTGCATTTCATTGAGGGAACGTAATTTTGGTATATCTAAGAGCCGATATTATTTTGTATTCCATATAACTTTACATTCAAGTTATGTAAAGTCAATCTAATTTCATTTCCAAAGAATATCAATGCAATTAACTTAACTAACTATCTTTCCTAAAAAAAAGACTAATTCTCTAAAGAGTCTTCACCTCTACTTATTGGGAAGCAACATAAGTTCTTTGAATGCTCATTTCAATTGTTCTTAGGGATTTCTGACTAACAACTTACAAACTATAAGAAGAATATCTAAAAATATTTATTTTGTTAATTTAGGTTAGTTGTTTTTTTTCAAAGCCGTATTGTAGTAAAAACACACCCCCTCTATTATTCACTTAATTCTCATTATGGGGACTCTTTAACTTAATGATCAGTCCTATTACTATTTGATTATTGAGAAATTGGATTGCTTTGATGAATTCCATTTGTTTTCCTATTGAGAAATTGGATTGCTTTGATGAATTCCATTTGTTTTCCTATTGAGAAATTGGATTGCTTTGATGAATTCCATTTGTTTTCCTATCAAAAATCGTTTGCTCTCATTTGGACATTTGGTTTGCAAATAAGGCCTAATTGAATATTGAATGTTTTTTACTGCTTTGGCTATATATAATGTATTTTACCTTTTATATTATAAAATTGTCTCTTTGTAAATAATTAATTTTTTGTAAATATCATTTTTTATTTCTTATCATGCATTTCATAGCCCAAGACTAACCCTTTTATTATGTAATGAATTAATGTTTAAAAATTTTAACTTTTCACATTTAAAAAGTGGTCATAACCAAATGCTTAAAACAAGTGATATATATATATATATAGAGTATAAGAGCTATCCAAAATTCAAACTCATATTTATATGGATTATAGAATATATTAAAAATTAATTCAAAAGTAAAGTTCAACCATATAACTTACGGGAGTACCCACTTGCCACATCATTACTCCCACAGTTATCAGAGAATTAGAATTTCAATTGAAAAAGGTTTTAAAAACTCTGATAAACACTCCCTCTCATCTCCGATAACAATATAATATAACCTCTCGCTCCGATATGTCTATACACCTTGCCTCTTGAACTTCCAATATTCATATCCCTCCAATCATCGATATTCCAATATGACACTCCACCAATATTCTAATTTTCAATCCTTCTGACTTTCGATGTATGACATCCCAATTTTCTGATATCCTCATATCGCGGAACTCGATCTGACATACCAGGATCTGATATGTCGAACTCGATATGGTATTGATTCTAATCGATAAAGATATCGCGTTTGCTGCATATCGGAGCTTTCGTAATTTTTACCGCTTAACAAATGTGCAACTGTGCATTAAAATCAGGAAAGAGATCTGGATTGTGTAGCAATTATAACAACCATTCCGTCAAAATATAACTCCGTTATTTTTGAGATATTTGGAAAGGAAATAATACCAAGAACCATACGTACCGGCTGATGAAAGTTATTTTTTAAGAGGGCTGAAATTACAGGCCTCCCAAGCAGGGTTAGAATTTCAAAATAGATCCACTTATTAAATTTAGATTCGACGGTTTTCACACATTTTTAATGAAGGATTTTGCCGGTTTTAAAAAGTAACGAGTAAATCATCTCTAAGAAATAATTTACTCGACAAATTCCATCCTGCTCCAACGTCTTTCAACTTCAAAACAGGAAACACCAATTAATTGATTACGGAATTCTTTGAACCCTTGAGAGCTGCTCTGCAATCTCAACTGCTAGATCACAATTGCAAACAGTCGATTGAATCGTAGCCTGTAGGATGACAGCAACAGTTAATATTTTTTATTTAGAAAAAAGAATATCACAACGGCAGATAGCGGATTGAATCGTAGGATGGCAGCAACAGTTAATAGCTTTTATTTGAAAAAAAGAATGGAGAAGAGTACATCCTTTTTTTTCAGAGAAAAAATGCAACAGACATTATATTAAAAATATATGCCGTTACATTTTCCAGATCCACAGAACCCCTATGTAAATTTTCTCAGTGACTAAATTTACACAAAGAGAAAGAAGACGATTGTCTACCAAGGCGTGAGGATGGTGAATATATATAGCAAGTTTAAAATTACTGTGAATCTGGCTGTCAATGCTAAAAATTTGCATAATTGATTTTTTTGGGTTCACCGCCTATGTTGGCTGCATTTAAATAAACAATTTATCACATGCAATATGGGCGAAAGGTGCCAGCAATTGCAGCTTTATACCCTGCAATCTGGACTCCCATAACGAATTGCTACATTATAACAGCAACAAAACTGTGGAATGAAGCATAAGATGCTAGCATATGTTGCCAACACAATGTCCTTTTATTACCACTAGAACAGGATGGATTAAGGCTACAAAAACCTTCTGCCAAATTAAATTACAGATTAGCAAATGTGATCAGATCAATAATTGCCTGACTTGAAGATATTGTACTACATTAGGTCTCACATGTCAATGTGGGATCTAAGTAGGCACAGTTCTGTACAGCGCAAACATGTTTATCATCTAAGCCATATACGATTCTTTCACTGTGGACACATATCCTGAAGCCCTGGTGCCTTTTCCCCAATGAAATGATTCAGGCAGCGCTGTGTAATTTCCTAACATAATGATCACCATATCACTCTATGTCCCTTTCTCTGCAACAGCTACTAGCTTAACCAGAACCTGAAGCCAGGGCTGAGGCAGGAGAAGTAGAAGATGACGCCTTACTCTGCAACACCTACTAGCTTCAGCCTTCGACCTGAACGTGAAGCCAGGTGTGAGGCAGAAGAAGTAGGAGCCGATGAAGAAGAGGAACAAGCCATTGTAGAATAATGTGGAAACCCATGAGAATTGGAGAATGAATGTGATGTGAAAAGTGACTTGATGGAGTGGGCAAGGGATGACACAATGGCTGCTTTCACTTGCCCTCTCTTGGGGATATCCCTGTGAGAAGGCATGCTTATGTGCCTGGAGTTGGCCTGGTATGGCATGCTTAAGATGCTACGAAATCCGTCAGTAAGTCAATTTAGACAAACACAAAGGAAAAGAATGGCGAATTCTGAAGGTAAACAGACTCAAAGAGAAAAGCTGTGTGAGAAAGTCCAAAGGATGCACGGAATATATAACAGGACTATGAAAGACTCCCGACTCTGTGACTGTGATTGCAGCAGTCAATTGCACAACTTGATGCTCTACGGTTAACTGGGAAAGCATTATATTATTTGTTGGGTAGACTGCCGAGGTACAGCTAATTAAGTAATAAATTTGTTCGTTGTGTCGACCGCTGAGTTTGGCTACAGCTAATCAAACCAATTGCCTACAGCGAATTAAACAATAAAAGAAAAAAACTTGCAGCTGTATGCCCTACGAAGTTATTGCAACACGTTTCTGTATTTTTCCATACTAAAGGCTACTTAATTTGACAATTTATATTATCCTTATTCAAAGTCAATGGTTAGCAAATTGGGCGTCCAAGAAAATAAGAATAATATCTTTTATATTAAGAATAATATTCCACTGCTTAAGCCGCCCCGGGTCCCTTTTAGTGGCAGGATCGCCCGGTCCTAGAAAGTTTTGAATCCAAAACTGTCTGCGCATACGGTTGGTGGAGGCAATTCTGTCCATGTAACTGCTATGACCAGCGGCTGTCCTTAGCCCTCTAAGAGATCATCGTCAAATCACTTCAATATTTTCGGCATTTAAAAACTGTCTGCGTTTACCACTCTCATCAAAACTGTGTGAGGTTACTGCCTTCATTAAAGAAAACCTCTTCCTCTTGCCAGCTACTGCACGAATTTTTTAAGGTTTTCTGGGGCAACCAGCGAAAGCCCGTGGAATAACTTTTACGTCAACCCTGTGCGCTCCAGTGAAGATTGGCATCTTAAACCACTCACATCACAAAAACTTAAAAAAAAATAAGTCCAATTTCTTTTTAAAATGATAGTGCAATAAAATACCCTTTCTAATAATATATATAATTA